>OMKZ01020340.1:4137-27880 GCA_900302535.1 Neoniphon sammara | reverse complement strand
TGGGGGGGGGGGGTTATGGGCTATCTGTATTTGTAAAACTACATAAAAGTATTCAGTAGGCTACATTTTAATATCACTAACTTAAAAAAAAATCGCTCAAGCAAACGTCACATAATGCATAATGTAAAAATCGCACAAACACAGATTAGATTATGCATAATGTGTGCTTGTGCGATTTTTGAAGGTAACAAATTCATCCTTGCAAAATAGCAATCCTCTGATAAAGGTACCTTTTGGTGGCCATTGTTTCATTTTAAATAAGGCAACACAGAGCTACTTCATACCACAGTAGAATTAAGAGAAAACAACGTGCATGCATGTAATAGACCTTTTTCCACAGCAGCTATTTTGACATGGAATAGCAGGTAAACACAGGTGTTACTAATGACATTAATGAGGTCCTGCTATTGTTCATGCTGGCTCACTGGAAAGACTCTGCCACTCTTAAATGGAACAGAACCTTCATTAAGGTTATTAGTAACACCTGTGTTTACCTGCTGTTTCATGTCAAAATGACTGCTGTGAAAAAGGTCTATTGATGTTTTACCAGGCAATCATTGTTGTATGGGCATGATAATTAAATGCTGAGAGTGTAAATAGACATAGTAGTGTTTATTTATGTAGAATGCAAAACAGTAGCCTATAATTTAACAATAACACTATTATTATACTGATACTACACTAATTACTAACACTGAAGGTTGATGCCAGCAGCTCATTCTCTGATTCAGTTCCTGAAATTGCATTCTACATTTATTTCTGAAGAGCTCTCATGTGAAAAGACCATGGCAAAATATGTAAATATACACTTGTTAATGTGCAAACAATTACACTCGTAATTTGTTTATTTGTTAAGATCCTCATTAGCTGTGCCCTAAAGCACAGCTAGTCCTCCTGGGGGTCACATTCAAAAACATACATTAAACATTACAGTCAACATAATGACAAAAATAAGACATTAGAGAATAACGTTAATATGTATAAGAGAACTTACACTGATGGCTTTCCAGCAAAAAACAACTACAAATGCATAGCATCTTACAAATATGATCTTCATAGGTGTTTGTTTATTTGCTTTTTAAACATTGATTTCTGTATTAATTCAGTCAGTAATAGTGGTAAAAATTTCCATGTTTTCATTGGTCTATATACTGCTTTTAAGGAAATTAGTGTTAGCCTTGGGGAGTGAAAACCGACCCTGTGTTGCCTGTCTGGTGGCATATGTGTGCGACTTATGATTGTTTTAACTGACTGAATTGAAAAACATGATGGAGTTTTTGATTGTAAAACCTGTTGAGAATAGACATTTTTCACAGCAGCCATATCAATCACATTAATTAAAGTTCTGTTCAATATAGCTACAGAAGCTTATTTAATGTGATTAATAACATGTGTTTACCTACTATTTCATGTCATAATGTCTGCTGTGAAAAAGGCCTATTGAAGTGCAGCTATCAGCCTGTCTTCAGCTTTTAACCAATTGAGACTGAAGTGCATGCTGTTGATGTAAGTGCCATAATGACACAGAACAAGGTGTGCTGCCTTGTTCTGTACTAATTGGAGTTTACTTAAATTTTTTTTTTGTGGCATTTGCCCATATTAACTGGCAGTAATCAAGCTGTGAAAGAATAAGACAATACAAGTTTAGTTAAATCATGTATAAGGTATTTTCTGCATTGCCTTACTACCACTAATACCTTCATTCTATTGTTGTCTGTTGACAACAGTGTCGATATGTTTTGACCAGGTTAATTTGTTGTCAAGGGTGATGCCCCAATAGCTTGCCTTCTTTCACTTGCTGGATGGGTGTTTTATTTATAGAGTTTAACCTGCGGCATGTAATATTCGATTCCACAACATCAGTCAAGAAGAGAGGCAATGTTATCCAATAAATGTACTTATTGTTTTGTCCAAATGAAAAACACATGAATGTAACTGCAATCAGAAACCTTTCTACATTTTGATTATGTCAAAGAATGAGTAGTACTTTAGTAGTGTGAACATCTCAAACAATAAGGGCGTTGCGAACCTTGTGAACACTTGTCTTTGTTACAAAGTGTATGTGTAAATGTACATGCACATATGCTGGAAACTTCTATTTTATTGTCTGTCTCTACCCCCATTTGTTTTTGTGTACTGTGTTTTTTGTGGATGTGTGGTTACCTGGATACTTCATGTATACTTATTTATTTATAGTCCTAGTTACTCAGCTTTGTGTACAATAATTTCCAACAGCAAGTGAAGGCAGCATTGGGGCACACAGATAGGGGGAGGAGCAAGTGTGTGGCCCTCACTGAGGAGGAAGGAAGGGTGTGTTGGTTCAGCAGCACAGCCCACCATTCAGATCAGATTCAGGTTAGAATATCACAGCTGAACACAATGTTCATCACCATTTGACAGCGTGTTTATGTATAGGTCAGTGGATTTCTTTGTGCTTTATCAGGCATAATTTGGACTTTCAACAGCTATAAGAAAAAAATCATGTGATTATTTTATGATTGGGAGAGATTCAAGTGGTTTTGACTTTGCACTGGGTCTAAGTGGTCTATAAACGTTAACATTTTACCACAATACCCCCTATCAATCTATGCTCTGTAACAACTATATGCAGGGTGCAATATATCTTCTGAATTGCTGGTAAAATGCAACTGCAAGACTGTTACATAACATTACAAACTCAACTAAATACAAAATGAAGGCATGGTTTAAAAATACCAATAACTTTATTGAGTTGACCACTGGTAACCATTCATATCAAAATGTTAATAATTACAATAAAACCTACAACAGTGTGTTAGTCAACCAGAGATAAACAAATATTCAGTAGTATTTCTAAAACATGTTGATGTTACATCCATGAAAAGTCAAGATGTGACGAAATAAAACACAAACCTGAACTTAAATTGAAAGGAAGGTAATGACTTCAATTTATCACAGTCTTATGGAGGCATATGAAAATTATTCTTAAAAAAAAAAAAAAAAGCCTATAAATTAACAAAAACATACAAGCTATATTTATGTTATTTATCACTAGTGTCCAATTCAATGGACTAATAAATTAGATAAGATATCAATATGGATCATAAATAAGCAGGAACAATACCTGTTTCGGAGTTTGTACAGTAATGTTAAAACATAAGCCTACCAGCTGCAAAGGTAAGAATCAGTTGGGTTCAGTAAAACTAAGCACCTCATATATATATCTCATATTCTACTGACACAAACTTTCATTTTCTCCTTTCCTCCTTGAGATCTTTATGTACGTTAATTTACTAGTATGAGGCATGATACAATATAGGGGACACAATGCTCACAACTTAAGCTAGGTCCCTACTTCCCATTTGTTTTGCACATGGAACAACTTCAAGGAAACTTCTCCCAAGCGGAGTGATCCCAGGGCCTGCTGTGCACACCTCCGGCCTGCAGAGTGCAGTAAACGTTTGCCATCAGTAGTGTGGTGGCCCTGGATCGATGTGTGGTCTTGCTGATAGTCCAAAGTCTGTGGTTTGTAGGCAGGGTGTCTCACAGCTGGGTATTCTTGCTCTTACCCTTCTCTTCGGTGTTGAAGTTCTCGTCATATTCGAAGCCAGCGTTGTCCACAGCGCAGCACTTCTCTTTAACTGTTTCAGCACTGTCTGCCTCCACCGACGGACACTCACTGTCCGTCTCGCATGAACCCCGATGACACCACTTTTTATATCCCTGGTAGGCTGCAGGGGAGGAAATATGGCGTTACTTACTGTGCTGACTCAACACAACATGACTCTTAAGAAAAGCCAGGGCTGCAGTACTCAAGTCTGGTCCCCAGATGTCTGTCCTGACGTCTTTGCTTGTCTCGGCCTCGTGTCTATTTTGACTTGCACTTGTCTTGGCCTTGGGCTCATGACTAGATGTTGACTCAACTTTATCCTGCCAATCTAGAAGTTTTCAGATACATTTTTCTTCACCTTGTCTATCTTTCTGATTTTTTTCCCCAGTGCTACAGACAATTTGCCCCTGTGTATGGCATGTAATGGTCCTGAAACGTCCATGCGTTGACTGGACAAAATCCTGTGTTAACTGGCTGCGTTTTACACAGAGCTCCTGCAGATGGTTCTAAGTCTCTGTACAGAATATGCCTTGAGCAAAGAATTATTTTTACAGCAATTATTTCTTTTAAAGACGTACACTATTTATATCTAATTTTGCTCTGGTCTGGGCTTAACTTGGTATTTGGACCCAGTCAAAGTCAACTCGATCTAAGGCGGTCTGCACTACAGTCCTTAGAGGAGCTTTTAAAAAATGATTAAATAAATAAATGAAAATAACTGAGCTTCAGGATACACCAGTAAGTCTGAGAAGATCAATTTATTCACCATTATGAAAATCGGGCCTCAAACTAGTTATGTTGAGTATTAAGATTACATATCACAGTATCTAGTATATATTAATAGATATAAACACTTGTTAGTTGAACTAAATTCAACGTGCATACAGAATTGCCAGAACAAACACTAAACAATTAACAATATAAGTAAAAACAGAAAGCTTCATATTGTGTTCATGTGCAAGCATCTGGCCTGTACAGAGGTTGCATGTAGAAATAAAACAGCTGTCAATTATGTCTCTTTCTTTCTTTTTTTTTTTTTTAATAATAACACTTTCAGAGGGTTAGACTACTATTTTTTCAGGCCAATACTAATGCCAATACTTTTGAACTGCAACTGCTGATAGCCAATATTTTGTACTGATATTCAATATGTTTACATCAGAATATTTCTTTCCAAATGTATTTGTGTTTCCCCCAGAATTTTATTCTAGTCAGGGCAGAAAAGCCTCTGAAACAGTATTTAGACCATTATGGAAGAGTAAAGTTCTCCACTGAAACCCATTCTTTTAAGCAGGATTAAAGGGGCCTTCAGAGGGCTTGAGGCAGGTTTAGCTGAGTAGACTCACATCCTCACGTCCATCATATTGCTGGTGGTCAAACTGATCTAACTGGTCTGACCTCAGACCGTTGGATAACATTTGGTTACTTGGTTAGGATAGTTGTTGAAATTCCCATCTCTGACTGTCTCTGTGTCCGCCTGTTAAATTCTTACCTCCCACAGCCATGACTGCCACCACCAGCTGGAAGATGCTGTAGATGAGGGGGAATGCAAACATGACCTCCAGTTCAGCGGGGGAGAAGGACAGCTGAACAATGGTGCTGCACAACTGGGCGTTCTGGAAACCCGTCTCCAGCGCAATGGTACGACACCTGAATGGTACAAGAGAAACAGATGCTTAATGTACTTCACCAGGTTTCATGAAGTAGTAGATTGATTACTATAAGTGCTTAGAGCTACAGCGGTTGTTTCATGATTTCTAAAACCAACTATAACACGAATATGGCTTTTTAGTAGCATTAAATGAAATCAAGGCGATAAAAGCATGCACAGGCTTGCAGATGTATTTTTTTCTATTGCAGTGTAACAAACATATCATGCCAACAGCAACATTCAGCAAAGGCCTGGTGTAAGTGTAGCTGTTTTCCAAGCAGGAAAATCGTGATTCTATGAACGTGTTATCATATTACTGTTAGTTATCTTCCCTGTTAGACGGATTTACATTTTGCAAAAATTTCCCGAACATGAACTTGATGCATGGCTGTAATCCTACCTAAAACTTGAAAGCTATTCCCCCAAGCACACAGGTATTCTTGCTATCCTACAAGAGTGCTAATATGACTGCAGTGATACTTAATGAGAACACCAGCAGGCCTACAGCAAGAATACCACCAATATCCATCCATGGCTGCTTCTTTTTTTCCCTTTTTCAGGTTTTGAATTAGGTCTGTTATTTTGAAAACCTGGCAGATATGAAGCTTGACACGCTTCTATCTTTTGAGACTTTCCGGAGAGTACATCCTGTGTATTAAAAAACAACTTAGGTTTGTTTGACTAAAAAGTTTAATTACCGATTAACTAGATGCTTATTCATCTGTATCTGATGTGACAGAAATTGCAGTCTCCGCCTCATTTGAAGTTTAAGCATCAGTGTATCTATGAAAAGCCTGACCACAGATCATGGTGGTCCACTAGATGGAGCCAGAGATAGTCTGATACCGTCAAAAAGTCTCAAGAGCTTCAGTAAATGATCAATCAGTGATTTACTCATGCACTTACATAATGTAGTAATGTAAGTAATGAAAGTTGCTCATACTTTTATATATCTCTTACTCTTATTTCTATATATACCGTTGTATTTACTGTAGCATAATGCACACATTTTACATATTTCATATTTGCTTATTTATTGATGGTTGATATATATTGTAATATAGTGTACATATTTTTACACATTTTTACATATTCTTTAACATATTTCTTATTTCCTATTTCTATTACTTGTTCTTTAATGGGAACAACTGCAACTGACCCAATTTCCCCGTGGGGATCAATTAAGTATTCTGATTCTTATTCTAAGGGACATCCAACTCAATACAAGGCATCCGAACACAGGTATGGCAACAATAAGCAAAGTTACATATATTGAAATTTTAACACATATAATAATCTCATCCTACCTGTACCAAGGTTGACCCACGAAGCGGGCCAGAAGGAAGCCAAGGCCGAATCCAATGAACGGGTAGATGGTTCCGATGATCCAGAGGGAGGGAGCGATGGTCCAGGAGGACTGGTACAGAACCCCTCCGACCACCGCTATGATGATGATGAGAGCAAAGCCTACGATGGACCCCACCTGTGCACAAGCCACCACGTTATGAACACACAGACAGACACATGATCAAATCCAGTCCAGGCCTTTTCATCAAATAACACTTCATATAAAACCATCTAACTAGCAGAATCGACCAAAACGACCTCTTTGTGCAAGGTTGAATGGACTCTGTATGCGCTGTGTGTGTGTGTGTGTGTGTGTGTGTGTGTGTGTGTGTGTGTGTGTACAAAACTATTTTATGAATGCCAAACTTTGCACAGTATTCCTACCTTTAGGATTTTTTTTGCCAGCAGGGGCTTCTTGTGTTTGAGACACATTCCCAGTGCAACTGGGATGAGGATGGACACCAGCGTGATACCTGTCCAGAAGAAGCATACATGTCTTTTAGGATCCAGAGGAATATGTCATTTATTGTTGGGCATTAACAAACATAAGTCATCATAACTGTTATTATCCAGTTGATGATATACATGCACTCTACAATGGCAATGTGATGGACTAGCCTTGTCTGAAGAATTTTTTTTTTTTTTTAATGAGTAATGCATACCAAGTTGAGCGTGTGGTTTCAATTTTATGTATTTATTTTATATGACAATCTATTAGTTTAGTACTTACAAACATACATAAAAATATACATAGTGCTTAAATGATACAACAAAAACAAAAGGAGTAAAAAAACATTAAGACCAACTACAGAGGGAACTAGATTTCCAGGACTTTCTAGGACCCCTGTAAATGGAAACTGATTCCCCTCCCCCCTTGATCAGAACATCAACATTGAATGTTAAATTGGTGAGGTCTTGAGTTTTTTTTTTTCCTTGTGTGGAAAGAGAACATAATGTGAACACCATGGAAAATAAATATGTCTGGTGAGCAACAACTAATTTAAACAAAATCCATTTATTTTCATATCCATATTCTATATTCCATTTAATTCCATATTAAATTCCCGGACTCTCCCTGTGTGGAACCGATTTTTCTAAATTCCAGGATTTTCCTGAAATTCTATGACCTGTGAGAACCCTGTATTCAAACTGTTACTGCTTCTATCAGTTCTACAGGCAAACTGTAAAAGGACTCTGGATTTTTAGATGCGTCTCTGCTTTCTAAAATCAGTTCTGTGGATAAGTAATCCGACGTAGCTTGTGTGCTTACCGATACTGTCGTATGGGATCTGGATGGTGTCAGCAGAAGTCCATAGTGAGGTATAGATGAGCAGACAGAGAGGCATCATCCCCAGGGCAAGGATGGAGGAGCAGGCTGTCATGCTGACACTGATGAGGGAGAACATGGAGTGTGTTGCTGAAACAGGACTCTACGATGACATTTTTTGTCCTAGGGAGCATATGTTCTCTAAAACTGACTAAAAGGAAGACAGCAAGAAAAAAAAAACTGAAAACTGCTGTTGCTGCTTTATGTCTGAAGTTGTACGCCAACACTGATAGGGTGCAGGTAGGTGGAAATAGAGGGGGAAAGACCACACAATTGTAACTGTGGTATAAAAAACTTTGGTGATAAATAACTGTCATTGTCTGGATGAATCAAAAATACCATGAACTCTCAGAAGTAAGGAAAATACTGTCACTTTTTCACTAGATATGTATCTGTTTGGCTGTATAGACTGAAGCACAAATGATTCAATGTTTGGCCATACTTCTGAAAGATGAGAGTGTATTTTATGTCATGAAACCTATGCAGTTTTTCAGTGTGTCTTTTGGTAAAAAGCTTAGATATCACCAACCAACACATTAGCGACTCTAAAAACTAGGGCTGAATCATTAATAACAGTACTATCAATATCTCAATATGGCCAAGAGGAATATCCAAATCACAGGAGTTGTCATTTTTTGATAAAGGTCAAATGTGAGACAAAATACTAATTTAAAAATGAAGTATTATGATGCCTCAGAGATTCCCTGGCCTACAAATGGTACTCTCCAGATATAAGAAAATGTGTGGTACAGACCCCCCCAAAAAATCACATCATCATTTTACTGGTTTTTCAGTGAAAATGAAAATGATGCATGATGAAATACCATTTCCACTAAAATCGTGAATCATATAAAAATTGCAATATCTGTCAAAATAGTTGCAGTATAATTTTTTTTAACAGATTTCTCAGCCCCACTAAAAAACTAGAAATTGTTCAAATCCCATCCAATGTTTTCACATTTCCCAGATGTGCGTAGGACCCCTGCACTGACTGACTGTCACAGCTAACCAGCGCAAAAGACTGGCAGCCGCTCTGTCGCTGAGCCACTTTCTTACCTGAGGTCCATGTCTCCATCCAGCCAGAAGCAGATGATGTTAGAGCTGGAGCCTCCAGGACAGCAGCCCATAATGATGATGACGATGGCCTGCACAGGCAACACGTTGAAGACCAGCGACAGGACAAAGGCTGTGAAAGGCATAATGCCAAACTGGCAGAGGAAGCCGATGAAGATGCCCCACGGTCTCTTGATGTGGCCCCACAGCTTCCTGGCATCCACGGTGCAGCCCATGGCGAACATGACCATGGCAAGCATAGCGGTGAGCACGATGCTCAACACCAGGCTCAGTATGTCATTAAAGTCACTGGGGGGAATGAGGCAGTTTGTGCCTGAGCAGACTGTGGCATTGGAAATGCAGACCACATCTGTTGCCGTGGATGTGGACATTGTGGAGAAGATAATGGAGAAAGAACAAAAGGAACTGATCCCAATTTGGGAGAAGACTGGGAAGATCCTCAGCTGTGTATCTTAGGTTCCAAGCGACTCAGTGTGAGCAGCTGTCTCTTTTGCTGCTCTTAAATCCACCCGGTTATGGCCAAATAAAATTGGGAGGGAAAACTTAAAGTAAATAAATCAAAAATTAACCAATACTTAATGTTTTTTATGGGGTCAGTGCCCGAAAGCACAGACATATAAAGAAGAAAGTCATTTCAACCTCGAGTATAATAAATGCAATTGCACAATGTCTTTTATTGCATTTTGGCCTCTTAAAACTTTATTGGACTCCTCCGGGGCCAGCTATGCAGCATCATCACTCTCGCAGTGCCACTAAGAGGGGACGATGCCCACTTTCCTGAGTGCACAGGATTCTCTTTGCACGTCACCATACACGCTGTCAGTGGGAGCAGTCACACTAAAAGAGAAAAAGAGTCATCCTTTTTTTTTTTCCCAATTGGGAGCATTATAAATTGCTAACTGGAATGCTCTGTCCCTGTCGCTTTCACACAACAAAGTTGGCCAAAGGCCAAAGAAGAGCACACTCTAGTTAACATGAGCACAGAAAATTTGCTTTCACACTTCCACTGCTTAGCAAAAAAAAAAAGGGCAAAAATGGATTGAGGTCTAAAAATGAAGCATTAGAGTGTATTTCTGCTTCTTTTGATCTCCTACTCCATTTGTAAAACTTGCAGGATCAAAGAGTTCAGCAAAGTCACACAGATCTTTGATATGCTCTCTTATGTAACAATTCTCCACAAATTAAAAGGATATAATACACTGTAAGTTCCATAAAAGAATCTAAATTAACCAGCAACAAAATTTTACAAACCTCTCACAGCCTGAGAAGGAGGTAAACTATATTTGAGGTCTGAGACAAAGTTTTATGCTGCCATTTATTTTCTCCTTTTTTTTCTGGCAGGGGAAATGTTTAACATTTAAGTTACAGGATAACCAAGTGACGCAAACAATGTGTGTTTTGTTTGATTTAAGTAAACCTCATTATCCCCATTACAGCCATTATCTCCCTTTATATGCATGAATAGTTTACAATCTGCAGAGTGAATAGCATCTGAGACACTGACTTCAAATGATCTGATCAATTTTATATTTATTATACTGTATAAAAGAACAAACATTGAGAATGAGCTCTCATATTCTCTTTGTCTTTCTTTCTCTGTTTCCTTCCCATATAACACATGAGCACGTATCTGAGTCCTGTTTGGTAGATATATCTTAAGGCTTTTCTACTTCATGGCAGGATTGGAAGCTGTGCACCATACTCAGTTCAAATCAAAAAGTAGCAAGTTCACGGCATGTCCATGAAGTGAGTGTTGTCACGTCTTCAGAGCCCTCCTTTTCTGAAGAGTCCATCTTAATAAGTGATGTATGAGTACCTTCACCAAGCATTAGTCACAGTCAGCAGTTGAGCTGGCCTCTGTTCAGCTTGGAGAGGTTTCTGATAACTGAATGTTCCCTGTTACATGGGCAATGAAGCATCTCAGAAGGTAGATCCCCAAAAACTGGAGGGAGCTGTTGCACAGAGGGGGAGGGGGAGGGGGAGAGGGAGAGAGAGAGAGAGAGAGAGCAGATAATAGTTAGTCTAGAGGGTGCATTTATTCTGTGTTTTTATAATCATTAAAGTCATTAAATCATGTCGTTTGTTTTTCTCAAATCATGACTTTTGTTTTTCTCAGAAAGGCATGCATATTGTTATGATCCTCAATGAACAATTATTTAAGTCAAATGTGCTACGAGAAGCATTTTTTTTAAGCATCAATCAACATATCGTGACAATAACTGTGATACCTTGGTGTAATCATCATAAACAAATGGTTGAGCTGAATGATTCCCTCTGTGTCATACCAGTGCTATTGCTAGCATTAGTGTTTCTCAAACTCAGACCACAGTTAGTTACATGAATTCTCTCTCTGAAAAGAAACCTGTTTGAAGTGAATTTTCACTCCACCATCTGGAAATAAAGACTTAAGTCAATTTTTACTTGTATAGCCCATTTTCATAATTACAAATTTACCTCAGAGGGCTTTACAGTCTGTAAAGCAATACAACATCCTCTGTCCTTATAGATCCTCACATCAAATAAGGAGAAACTGGAAATATGTAATTAATGCAATTAATAGCTCATGTTTCAAATAACACACTTTCCAATTGGAAATTTGCAAATTAACATTTAGTCCATTTAGTCCAATTTAGTCCTTCCTTCGGTGCACAAATTTATACTGAAGTTTGCTACATCATACCAGGAGTGGGCAACAATGGCTTCCCCTCTTGGGTGGGCTCTAGCTTGAGACTTGATCCAAATGGATGCCACTATGCTAAACAAGTGAGTAGCTGCAGCAAATGAGAGTGAGCCATAGGTAAACAATAAACACGAAATATATGAGCGCAAAATTATCCCTTTTTTTAAGTGTTTGATCTAAACCTTGATCTAAACCTAAAACTGTACCACCTGTACCAAATTAGATAAGGAATAATATTATGTAGGTAGGCTGATCACACTGCATTATTAACATATGTAGAAAAGAGTTGAGTTAAAGTGTCATTTAAGTCATTCAACTGTACCAAGACTTTGAGAAAGCCTGTTTGCCCAGTGAGCGGGCTAAAAATCTCTTGCAGTTGTTATAATCCACCTCAACTAAACATCCCATTTGGCTGTGGGCAAAATACATAAAAACAGTGTACCTCAATAATTTTATCATATCACTTCTATTTTTTTTATTTAACCTTTCAGCTGAGCTGTCATTTATTAATGGTAAAATAAATAATAATAAAATGAATGACTGAATGATTTTAACAGCAGCACAAGACTTTTTTGATGACTCATGAGGAGAATGAAAAATCAGGTGATGACTTAAATTTTAAACCTTAATAATTTTTTAACATAGTATAATAAGATAAAATACAGGATGTGGAAATTATAATTTCATACAAATGGAGAACAAATGCTGGCTGATAATATGATCATATTTTCAAGTCCCGGGCCAGAACAAGTGGGTCTATCTGCAACCTGCAGACTAGTACAAGAACTAGTATGGCCCCATCCACGCCCACACCCGTACAATAAATGTCCACTTAAAATTGGCTGTTTACTGGACAAAATTCACAAATGCTGATTTGCAAATCAAATGGGGACTTTGAAACAGAGTGACATGAGCTACTATTTACATATCTGGAAATACGGCATGTCCATAAAGTGCGGAAACATCTTTCCAAATCTCTGCACGTTGGAAATGTGATTATACATTTACAAACTGAAATACATATTTGCAGATATGCACTCTGGTTTGCAATGATAATGCACTGATTGCAGTGTGTGGAATATTTTGGATTTGATGAGTTCGAGACACACTAAAAGCTTTGGTTCCATTTGTGGAGGAACATATCCATACACTTGAGTATCGCGATATTATGTTTTGTGATACTGTATCGATTCTCAAAAACACTATTGATTTTTTATGAATAGTTTACATGCAAAGATTTGTGGCAGTGGTTCATTTTGTGTTGTGTTTAAACCCCTGACTGCTAGATAGCAGGGTTGTAATCTTCAGCCATGATGTTAGATGTTAATTTGACTGTGATAAATACAAATGCAGATCCCAGCTGTTTTGATTTTAACTCAGATTTTATGCATCCTGTATTGTGATACCTATCATATGGCCAGATTCTTGCCAATACATGGCTCTATTGTTAATTATAATTATATTAATGTCTCACAACTTATGTGGTAATGATGTGTTGATGTTACACGGCACCTTTAAAGTCTGCATAAGTCATAGCACATATAAATCTATATGTGAAGGTGTGCAGTGTTTCATTCATCCTAAAGGAGCTCCTAGGTCTGACGTTTCTGAATCAGTGATGTGGTATGAGGAAGGGGAGAGGTGAATTGGCTATGAACGTCCTTCATTGCCTGTCTTATCGGTCGCTATCTGTCCCATCAGCTTTTATCTTTATCTATTCCTCTGACTTGTCCTTCATTCAAGCCACAGTAAATCTGAAGTATCTTTTTGCTCCTGGTGTGTGAATGAATGTGAGAGGGTGTGCCTGTGTATGTGTGACATAACCATTATCTTATCTGATCTGATGGCAGATAACCATCTGATCTGATTGGCCTATTTCACACCCTGTTCTCGTTATATTGCTATACAAGGAAATAGACAAGGGAACTTTTGGTAAAAGAAGCACTTAGTCTATCTGTGCAACATGATGCTGGAGATACTTTATGGTGGTGATACTGTGTTGTAAAAAAAAAATGTCCTTCCTCTCCTTCAAATATCCTTGGGTTTGTTAATCTTTCCTCGATGTGTGAAACCCAAGACATTTTTAAGACAAAACACTAGAAGTTATAGATAGATAGACAGACAGACAGACAGACAGACAGATAGATAGATAGATAGATAGATAGATAGATGTTTTTATTACTTAAAAAATATAGATGATCCCATCTTCAAGCTACTTTCAGGCAAGCAATCATTTCATCAGAATCATTGTCACTTCTTTCTGAGTGGTGGCAATCGCAGATTTTAGAATGAAACATATTTCTATATCTATTTCAAAGTTACATCAGCACCACAGAGCAGATTTGACCATGAACTGTTATGTGACTCAGTGACTTGGGTGTGTAGCGCAGTGTGTCCTACAGTCTTGTGACTGATCTGTTCTTGTCTCTTGTCATGCATGCAGCATTATATCAGCATGTTTGTTAACATGCTGCATGTTCTGCACAAGAAAGACTTTACAAAGACGACTTCGTAACAAAGTTCATGTACCAATGATAATGATAAAATTACAACAGAAGTCCACTAAACGGGCATTAAGTAATCTATGACTTCTGTTGACCTTATCAGTAACCAGAAGGAATTGGACTGACACTGACAAAACAGTGTAGAAGACAATCTGTCTGTACAGCCCTCCACCCTGCTGTCTCCTACTGTAACACTGCTGTGATATTCAAGGTCAAGGTTACCTTTATTATCCCCGAGGGAGAATTTGTTGCACAGCAAGCAGTAACCACTTAACCATTACACAGTAACAATAAGTAGACAAATATATATAAATCCAATATAATGCAGGTCACAATGAATTATTTAAAAGGCCTGTGGCAGCAAGGTCAAATGAGCTCTTAAGTCTGTTGGTCCTGCATCTTAGCAGATTGTACCTGCAGACAGACAGAAGTAACATGAACTCATGAATATTGTGAATGGGCGGAGTTTCACAACAGACTACAGGCTGGAAATTTAATTTTGAAAGTAAGAAATCCCAGCTGGCAAAGAAATCACTGAACTTAACATGCCCTCAGAAAATTAAAGCTAACAATGGATCAGTAAAATGTGACTATCCTTAATGAATATTTGACTCCAAATGATAACCTTTATGCCTTTAAATGATAACAGCTGCCAAATTGCACTGCATGAACGCTCCTCTGCCACATGTTAACGTTTTACTTTTGAAAAGCAGCTACAAAGACAATTGTCTTAACTTGCTTGAACCACATAATGAGTGTATTTTAATGCATCAATAATATTGTTTGGTAACAATTAGGGATGTCCACAAAAAATAGACTGATATTGTTTGTTAACTGTCATATCGATCATCCTCAACAATCAACCGTAAAAATCGCACATCCAACTGCATGATCATGAAATCAAGGTGGACAATTATTTGAAAGGCATTTCTGCACCAATTAGACAAATATGAAGCTGCTGGACTGGTGGAGAATTAACCAAGTACGATTCCCGAGGCTGTCAACTATTGCAAAACGATACCTGTGCCATCCAGGCCAAAAGCACGTTCTTTTGTTCTCATTTCATTCAGCCCTGGATTCTTTGAGATTTGGTTAGATATTTTTCTAGAAACAAGATGTAGACTAGATGTAGGCCATTTCGCACTAACATTCTGATTGTTTAGGCTAGGCCTACTAGTTGCCCCATCCTTAGGTGAATACTCAGTAATTGACAAATTTTCAAAATAAACTGTTTGTTTTCTAACTTTTAATTTAGTTTCATAATGCTGCTGAGGGCATTTGGCATAATAGTTTTTTCTTTTCTTTTTCAGTTAGCTGAATGACTTAAATCACACTTTAGTTGTTGATTTTTTTTCTTAGAGCTTTGTCTACCGGTTGAAGTACAAAGATGATAATAATGCAGTCTGATCAACCTGCCTACATCCTTTATTTAATTTTGTGCTTTATTATGAGGCCCGTAGTGTCCACTCTGTTGACATTTTTCAGCGTCAGTTGTATGTTAAGGCTAGATTAGTTAAAGTTGGCTGTGTGGTGCGGCAAGTGTCGGGGTGCTTGTTGAAAGTTGATGATGCACGATGATTGACTTCTATTTTTATGTGGAAATCAATTAGAACATAATCCCTAAATGTGCATCCCTAGTAACAATCAATAAGAAGTACACTAACTGACTTTCCAATATGCTTTTTGTGGTTATCTAAAGTTTGTGACACTCGCTGCATGTGGCAAATGATTTATCAGGCACCTATGTAGACTAGAACAAAGCACACAGCATAATGTTTGACTGAAGTCTGGTTCACTGCTGAAATAAAAGCTGAGGTATTTTTGAGTGTGAGTGAAAAGGCTGTGGAAGACAAAGAGGTGAGAGACATACAAAGAAAAGGAGAGAGAGAAGGGAAGAAGGGAATGAGAAAAAGAGACATGATAATGAAAGATAAACCAAACAGAGAAAACCTCTCACCTAACCAGAAGCGGCTGAGGGAAGCAGGTCGTAGTCTGTGTTTGAACAACTTCCTGAAGATTCAACAGGTTCGTCAGCAGCGTGCTGTGCCCACATTTGTCAATCTTAGTCACCACCATCTGCACAAGATAGGTGGTGTTATTCACACGTTACAGTTTCACTTGCCTGTACAAAACATAACATTAGACTCGTACAACCTGCCCTAAAATAAAGAAAACAGTGCTATTAGCACAGAAATGAAACATTAATTCAACTAACAGCACATAACTTTAGGATAGTGCCTGTGTTGGCCCGAGCTGTGGTGTCATTAGACTAAACAAAACAAATCTATATTTTGTAACAAACATACATACCAACAAACAAACAAATAAATAGAAAGACAATTTCTGATCAACTTCATGCAAATCTGCTATATTACACAGATTTTGCAGCTTATGAAGATTAGTTTGCCAATGATTCGCAATTGTAGAGTTGATAAGTCAATTAATTCAGTTGAGACAAGCTAATTATTTACAAAGCAGAAATATTCATTAATGGGGATGTTACCAAATTGATACACATTATTTGGGTGAAATAAGTAAGCTTTTTTACGATTATTTTTTCAATTCATGAAACTTTGGTCCACAGGGTAAAGTTCTCTGACTTTGCTGTGACTTAAAAGTTGAATTTCCTTCGCCTGTAAGCCTATAGATTAAATGTATGATAAAGGTATAATAATTTTCCTTGACTTTGAAACTTCCTTGAAATTTTAAACACACTTCAGATTCAGATGCTGTTATTCTGTTTTATTCTCTGGGAGAAGATAACATAACCTGAACCTAATGGAAAATAAATCTTATTCCTGATGAATAACCAGTTACCAGTTTATTAAGTTGAGGCTGACAAAATTCCATGATATCCAATGACTTGTCCCAGCAATTTATTAAATTCCCTGACTTTCCAAAACCTCACATGCTGCATTTGAGGTTTTGTTCAGTTTTATATTGAATCTTTTTGATTTGAGATCCAATACCTTTCCCACTCTTTTAAAATGCTTGTCCACAAATATTAAGAATAATAAAGATGAGGGAGATAATTTAAACATTCTCAAAAGAAACTTTCTGCTAGATTATTTACACTGCATATCAATATTTTCCCCGTATTAAAATGACCACTTTTAGCAGGGGAGCTCCCATAATGATCAACTCTAGTGACGGCCCTACGTCCAAGTATGCTTAATAAGTATGAAATGTGATCCTCATATTGCTGCAATGGATTTTTTAAAATTATTTTGCAATGGATTATTTAATCATTATTAATTCACTGACTTCTTTCTGGGAGTGCCAGAGACTATATCAATCCAATTACATTTCCTTGATAATGTGAGGCTGACAGTGGATGAGCATTGCTGCAACGTTATTGATATGCAGAGGGACGAAATAAATAAACAGAAGACATACTGACATCTACAGGCCAGTTAAGTACATTGCATACAAATCTCAGGGCTCCTATAGTTTCAATTTCAAAATGCAGCACTTTTGTCCAAGCCTTCCTTGATTTGATTTAAATATACTGAATAGGAAAAGTTTAAGATTGCTTTGTATGATTTACATGCTTTATTGTATCTATACTCGGTAAAGCAATATTTTCAATACTTTTCCAAACTTGTTAAAAGCTGGAAAGCTTTTTCCATATATTTCCAGACCTCTCATACATGTGCAGGAACCTTTACTTTTTTCTGTCAGAGATCATTATTGTGCCGTAAAAGCTGAAAATCAACACAGGCAATTGAATGGCTGTGTTGCCTGCAGGTGAAATCTGCCAATCACTGAATCCTTTACTGAGCTATGTTTTTATTCATATTTGTCCAGCACAATATTTCATCATTTCCATTTCAAGTCTGACACATTGGAGGCATTTCAATTCATGTATTCAGCTGGCATGCTTTCTTTGCCTTTTAGCACTGAAAGTTAATCTTTGTTAAAAGCTGTACTGTCACAGTCTCAGCTATGGTCAAAGTGTTTAATAACCTAAGAGCATGAATAATTGACTGCAGAGGGCCTTCAGAGTGGGGGTGCTTCATTATAACGTCACCGTGGTGGCGTTTTAGCGGGGACTGCAGTTTTTAAATAGCTGAGTGGGAGCGTTCAGCATTAATTTGGTGTGGACATAATGATGAGGATGTGTAAGGAGAAGGGGGGAAATGAAAAATACTCAGACTACAGCTGAAAGAAAATAGACTTTGATGTTATAATTCATGAAAAGACGGGGAGGGCGAGCAGGACCAGCAGGGAGATAGGGGTGTGTTGGCTGTCAAGTCAGATACAGCTGAAAGAAAATACACTTTAATCACAGTGTGATACACTAAATAACTAGAAGGGGCACTCAGACACTGCAACTGTCTGAGTGAAATGCTACAAGACCAATAATGGGTGCAAATTTTTCTTTTTTCTTTTTCCTTTTTCTTTCAAGATCACTGAAGGTCAAAGGTCAAGTCATATATGACTTTACATTAGTGTTTAATAGTAACCATGTGTGTATCCCTTACCAATTCACTGATATGGCCATTATAAATATTCCCTATGTGCTGCCATTGTGATTGCTGAAACTTTGACCTTACCCTGTGACCTTGACCTTCTCAAAATTTAATTAGTACTTCCTTTCCTGACCCTTAACACTTCCACCAAGTTTGGTATGATCAAAACTGTTTGAGTTATGCTGCACACACACACACACACACACAGGAGCAAAAACAATATCCCCGCTTGCACTACCACACGTGCAGGTGTAAAAATACAGTGACTGTCATAGTCACCTGCAACACCTAAAAATACTGAATATTTACATGAGGTGAGACCAGTGGGGGCACATAAATGCATATTCGGGTGAAATCTTCAGTACACAGGCGTTCTCCTCTCAGTAAACATGATTATACAGTTGTAGGGGACAAAGGTGGGCGTGTCTCCTACCACATAAGGAAGACTGATCTCCTCACACATTTCCAGGGCGATCAGGTCAGCCTTCTGCAGACCAACACTGCCATCAACCAGCAGGAATGTCCTCACCAGACTGAAACAACCAGTATGGAATATCAACATTAGTCAAATGGCACATTTACAACGGACCAGGGCAAAAGCCTTAAAACTGGGAAAGGAACAGCTTTCCCACAAAATGAGATTCTCTTCATGTTTGCTACCAGCTTTGCTATTTTGAAAGCTCGAAATTTCAGCAGCCAACACAGTGGATTGACTGATATTAACTTACAACATTTGTGAACCCCCTCTAATGTGTTATGATGATTTGCACATTTGGGCAAATGAATTATTACATATTGTGCCTTTTAAACTTTGAAACAAACATGATCTTTAATTAAAATGCCCCACTCAGGCCATCTGGAATAAAATAATGGATTCATTTTTTTCCTGTGGGCCCGCTGAATCCTCTGTTTTTTGTGCCTCAACCTGTTGCCAAAACACAAAAAGCCTTCAAACACACACAGCAAGAATATATTGGAATTACAACAAAAACACTACTACTTGTAATAACACTATTACTCACTTTTTCCTGGTGCCCAGGTAGGGCTCTACCATGTCCACAAAGTCTTTGGGTGCTCGGTGTCCGTAGCCTGGCATGTCCACAACGGTGAAGGCCTTGCCCACTGTGAAGAAGTTCATCTTCTTGGTGTGACCCTGAGGAGGAAATTGGGAAAGTGTCAGAAAATTCAAGGAGATGAAGCAATGCCAAGAAAAAAAATCTGGTGGGAAAAGCAAACACTGATCATTATTATTTTGGCATGAATTTGGTCAAATTTAAAGATCATACTGACATAAAATATCAGTTATCAGCAGCTTCAGTCCACATATACTGGTATTAATGTCAGGCTTCAAAAACCCACGGCCCAATGGTCAGACCCTGTCTAAAATTAAAGATGGCTCGCACATTATCAGCAAACCTGTTCTGAGGGTTTCATTACAAGATAAGAAAGCGCGAACAGCTAGTGATGTTATGTCTGAAGCTGAGGCTCCGAGGCTTGCTTCATTCAGGAAAAAAAAACAAAAAAACATGTGACTGATGACATCTGAAACACTTCACTGCTTCATTCAGACAGAATCACCTGGCTTGTTCTTTCTGACCGGTGGAGCTTTGAACTTTAGTGTGATACAAAGTGTATTTGAGCAGACTGAAATGATGCCTACTCTTGTCTGGCCTGTACACCAAGCACAACATCCACAGCTCCACTGCCCTCTGCCCTGTATATACTCTTCTGATATTTATAGCATGATTTACAGCATGAACTAAATAACAAATCAGTCAGTCAATATTTCATAAAAGCAAATCAAAGAAAATGGAAACAACGAGGAGAAACATATGCTATACCCTGAATCTTTACATTACAGACAACTAAGTTTTGATAAATCAAAAAACATATTAAAATGCATATGCAAGGGGCATTACATTCAAAAATCCAGTAATGGTGTGGCTTTATTTGACTGCACAGCATTTGTTTTACCAGCAGATGTCACCCACATGTGTTATGAATGAAGCTTCAAGTAATGTAACCAATTTTCAGTACAATGTTTCAAAAAGGTTCAAAGCTTGATAAAGCGTCGTTTCGCCTTCACTACAGACAACCACTCTCACTTAGTGGAAAAACATTTATCAGCTTGATTTTTGTTTTGTTTCATATAAGAAGTATAGGATGTAGTTGCTGGTACATGTGGAATACTGAGCATTTAACATCAGCTAGTATTTTTGGACAAGCAGCAGCATTTGAAAGACTGACACCAGGGTTTAGAGTACTCACTGGAGTTTTGGAGACTCGGACCTCCACCTCCGGGGTCAGCGAGAACAGAGCTTTGATGAGAGACGACTTGCCAACATTGCTTCTACCAATGAAACACACCTGGGAATACACACAGACACGGGAATAGACCTTCTTCCACAGCAGCCATTTTGACATGAAATAGCGAGTAAACACAGGTGTTACAATGACATTAATTAAGGTTCAGTTCCATTTCAGTCTAACAGAGCCAGGGTCCTGCTATTGTTCATGCTGGCTCACTGGAAAGACTCTGCTACACTTAAATGGAACAGAACATTAGTCAATGTCATTAGTTACACCTGTGTTTACCCTGTGTTTATCCACAGATACTGAGGCTATAAGCTCCTGTATTCTGCAGGTACAATATCATGATTGTGCTTATGAGGAAATCTCTTGATGGAAATGAACTGATGTATATAGTTAGTTTGTGTGAGAATAATTTCCAAAGGGTCCGGGAAGATTTCATTCATTCATTCAAAGGACATTTTCACAGGGGAAGATGATAGCTCCACTGCGGTAATCATTTTCAAGTGAAGACTACAACGGACGCCATCCTGTAGTACCATCGCTGTGTGACTGCTATGTGTTGCTGCTGTAATTGGCTGCTACAGTTTTGCTGCTGCTGTACCGGCGACTGCCAAGTCCCAAGGGACACGGCTTGGGCTCATCCATCTCTCAGACACAAGACAGATGGATGGGCGCTCTTGCTGCCAGTAAGCTACGAATACATCATCCTCTGACACAGTGGAGAGGGTGAGCAGTAACTAACATGGCATGCCAAAGAGACCCCATTGTCCTATCAACACAACATTCCCTTTTGAGCCCACTGGTGAACACTATTGTCTCGGAGGTTATAAATCTGTTCATTTATTACCAAGTGTCAACTTGTACTTAATTATGTATGAGGCTGCGGGAGGGTAAAGAGACATTATTCTGAATTTTTCATTGACTGTGCCTTCACATTATGGGCCAAGGAGGGGCGATGTGTGAGCAACTTCTGTTGGTTTATGTGTTCAACTAGCTCACTCTGTCACTCATTCACACACACACACACACTCTCCTCTCGCACCTGACAGCTGCTCAGACTATCTTATGCTTCTCTAGTGTGAACAGGCTCAAGACTGGAGATTTTGGCCCTCCCAATGACTCCAGACCTTCCAAACAAGATTTAGGACAAGATTTAACGGTTCTGTAGTCAGACCTGGACATTATTTCAACACACCTCCACACACCATTGTGTTTCAGCGTAAATCTCCCCCTTTCCCATTCCACTGACCTCGGGCTGTTTCAGTTCGGGTGCATGGTCCACCCTCTTTGCCGAGGTGTAGTAATCAATCTTATGAGATGGTGACGGGTGGAAGAGCTTCTCTGCTTTCACCATGTTCTCAAAACTGGGCTGAAACAGCTGGAACTGCGTCCTGTCCACAGACCTGAAAATATGGCTCCATTCAATTCAAATATCCAATTCTGGGCATGAAAGGATGCTGTTTGATGCACAGCAATACAAAAATATGTATAGCCTGCAGAGTCTTAAATTGCTAAAATGAGTCAAATTCAAAAGAACGCAAGAGAAAATACAAGACCTGTCCAGGTAAACATCCAGGCCACTGAAGGGGAAAAGTAAGGCTTGGAGTTTCTTCTGAGGAAGCAGTGAGGCTTTCTGGATTGAGGCCAGTTTGTGGGCGTTATGCTGGAAAGTGATGCACACCTGAGTCCAAGGCTGCAGCCACAGTCGCAGCCTCTGGCAAAACATCTTCTCCCCACACAGATTTCAGACCTGCCTGCCTCTGATAAAGGAAGAAAGTTGGAAGAGTGTAATTGCTTAGCAGCTGCGTGCAAAATTAATTGGCTAGCTGCCTCAACTGCCCCATTTTGCAGCTTTTCACTGGAATTATTACTGTCCTGTAAATATAGCTCAGTTCCACTTTCTTCTTCTGAAGTCTCATGTATCCAAGACTGGACCAAGACCTAATACACCCTAAGCTGAAACCTACCAAATGACCATTTTGTTTTATTTTTTATTTCAAAAAAATATGCAATGACATCCATGACTTGAAAATACGAGCTATGTAAATAGCACGTTAGCAACGTGTAAATTAGCAACCATTAATAGTGTGGATAAAATAACGAGAGGAAAGAGTCAGCTACTGTTTTTAAACTCATATCGACTTCTAGCTTATTGTCTTGCACAGAAATAGTGCCCTTTCTGAAGGGTACAAAGATAAGGTGAGGCTAGCAAGCTAACAAAACATTGCCATTAGAGTAATATTACGGCTAAAATCTACGACACACACCTAAAACTTCTTGTTCATTTTACGACTTACATAAGTGACGACAATTGCATCTCTTGGTAATGTATGCATGAGGTATCATAGGGTTATAAACGACCGTTATTCACCACAACTTGGCATGTTTTCTGCCATGGGGCTTCCATGTTACAGGTGCAGCGCTCAAAAGAGTCCTACTGAAACAACTAAACCCATCTATGGATCCGCTTTACCATTATTTATCTACCTATAAAAACGATAATTATTTTGTATGAGTTAGTTGTTGTTTTTTCTTGTACTGTAGTACATGTAATTGCTAAATCCACTGCATGGATTAATAAAACAATGAAGAAGATGAAAATTTGACCAAATACAGTAGCCAATATAAAATGATGATGATGATGATGATACTATTACTACTACTACTACTACTACTACTACTACTACTACTACTACTACTACTACTAATAATAATAATAATAATAATAATAATAATAATAATAATGATAAAATTAATAATAATAATAATGATGATGATAATAATAA
>OMKZ01020317.1:3838-23265 GCA_900302535.1 Neoniphon sammara | reverse complement strand
TACTGAGATTGAATCAGTTTACAGTATCTGTTGCGACTATGGAGTATATGCACTAAAAGTGGGGCCTGAGTACACCTTGCACATACAATGTAGGATTAGGATATGGTTTAAGTAAGATACTGGTATCAGGATAGGCTCTGGTTCACAAAAGCTGGATTGTGTGTTATGGTGTCATAGAAGCAGGAAACCAGTCCTTGCACTTGAGATAGTCTTAGCGGTACCTAAGCCTGTGTTATTCTACAGACAAGCTTGCCCTTCTCTTTCCCCTGCAGAATGTACAAGAAGCAGATGTGCATGATGGCAGTCTCATCATCCATACATGGAAAAAATGCAATAGAAGCCTCACAGAGAGCACAAAGAACAAGCAAAGCAACCCTGAATCCAAAGTTGTATTTTTTCCCCATGGTTCTACTCAGGAAAACAAACAAGGTCTAGATGCCAGCGTCTCTAAGAGTTTGTTTACATTGCGGTGATGAAGGGCACTAAAGAGGGTGTTACTCTGCTCAGTGATTGGCCTCAGAGCTAAGAGGGAGTGGCCACAGGAGGAACTGCATTCCTATAGGCCAGGATTTTGGTGCCTTTGATAGATCTTTCTCCACACTTCCTGGATCTTCTTGCACCATTTGTCAGCATTTCCGCTGGGGTCCATCAAATAATATGTTCGATTAGGCTAGGGGGAAAGAAGAAAGAAAGATATAAGGAGAGATCATGATGGGCAGTTGTCAGTGTGCTAGAAAAAAAAAAATTGGACAATTCGAGACATAAGCCATCATTTACCGTGTGAACAAAGAAAGTTTTGAAGTTCTTGGCCTCGGGGCGTAGCTCTAGGGACCAGGGAATCTCCCCCTTTAGGACCTTATTTACAGGGTCCACATAGTACAGGTGTGGTCCCTCAGTGAGAAGCAGCTGTCTCCGTCGAGCAAACAGACCCTGCAATGGAGTGACAGATGTGTTGAGACATTAGACCACCAACAGAGGGGGCTAGCAGACAAAAGACTTTCCCCACCAGACCAGGGAATTCCCCTTCACTTCTTATAAGCCTGCACACTGAGAAATGCCACAAAAAGTGACTTCACTAATCTTGAATCAACTTGTCTTTTACTGGATGACCTGGTTACATATAAACTTGAAACCAAAACTATTACAAAATGTAGCCATCGTTAAGCTCGCAGCAAACTCTTGTGCTCTGTATGAGAGGTTTCAGCCCTTAACTTCCCTATAAAAATTACGGATTAACGAACATTTAGAGATAATTTTCAAATACATGAGCTGGAATCCACATACCTTCCGTTTATCCACTGGGCCCATTTTCAGGATCAGGTTATTCTCAACAAACTGGTGCCTGTATAAATAAGCAGTGGCTGAATAATGCACACAATACAGACTTTATCCCCCTTTTACTTTAAACATATTTTATTCCTCAATAAAACATACCTGACAACTGTACACACACTAATCCACAACCCAAAACTTGACTTAAAAAATGATCCACTTCAACATTTGTAGGGCATGAACATCAACCCAAACATGATTCATACTTGAGAATTTACCAGTAAACGTGCCAGCAGTCCACAAAGAATACACAAACAATAACAGAATAACAGATTGATGGGGTGAATCTTTTGGCAGTGGGCTTACCAGGGGTTTCCAGTGGTCTGTTTATCCAGCAGCAGCTGCTTCTCCTCTTCAGAGAACTGCAGGTCCAGCTCAAAGGAGTTGTTGTCCAGATCATGGATATACTGCTCAATGTTGCTGCTGGACCTCTGGGGCGGGATGGACTCAGGTGCTGATAAGGAGTGTGATGAGCTGGACTGGGCCACCTGCATGCTGCTGAACTGGCTCAGGAGGTCATCGTACTGAGGTCGAAAAGAATATCAGTGAGAGAGGGTAGGTTGATGTTTGGCTGAAAATTTACAGTTTATACTCGGCTTGGTGGCATCTGTGCCCATCAACAAGGCATGACAACTCCACCCACTGTCCATATGGCTTTGTGTGCTTATGATTGGGAAAACAGATAATAAATGACCTGGACAGTTATACTTAAACAACAGATCTTACATTTCCATAGCAGTCCTCATCATCCTCAGACATGGCTGGCAGGTAGGGGGTGAGCTTGGGAGGCGTCTGTAGGTGGAGGTCGCTCCAGGAGATGGTCTCGAAGAAAGGGTGTTGCCTCAGAGGGTCGTACCCTCCCATCTCCTCACAACCAATGCGTTTGGAGGGGTCCAGTGACTGAGGAAGAAACACATTCCAGTGTTTTCAATCAATCAAGCAGTACTGACCTTAATATACTCTTAACCCCAGTACAGATAACAAATTTACAGAATTACCTAATTTGCCCACAGCAATCAGTAAAATTTCATTGCATCAAGTATGAAACTATAGCATATAACCTTCTTCCTTGTGACACTGCTCAAATTACAGACGGACTATTTTTATATGTCCCTATGGCTCTATTGATGAAAACATGACCTACCAAAAGCTGTTCAACAAGATCCTTGGCTTTGGGGAAGAATTTCTCTGGGAATTCATATTCCAGCTTTATTATCTTCTGGAATATTAGGTACTCGTTTCTACAAAAAAAAAAGCAAGTATACAACACCAGAGGAAAAGAGAAGTTTAAGACTGTAAGGGAAGAATACTGAATGAAATTTTGTTAGCTAGAATGATATTCTTGGGGAGTGCACTTGGAATCATTTTAAAAGGCCATTTGCGTAGGAAAAAACAACTGGATCAGTATTAATTAAACTACAAATTTATGACAATCAATGAATGTGGGGGAAAACAAAAAATACAAGCTTAGTGCTTACCCAGCTCTGAATGGTGGTAAACCAGCCACCAGCTGATAGATTATACATCCCAAGGCCCAGAGGTCAGAGCTAAAAAAAAAAAAAGGAAATGAATTATCGAAAAACACAATTGTTATTGTGCAAAAAGAAACCAATGATCAGCAACAGGCTGAGAGGCCTGGTGGTCAAATCCCCAAACCCCATTACCTTTTGCAGGCTGATTTCTCTGTCAGCAGCTCTGGAGACACATACTGTGCCGTTCCAACGAAGGAGTTTGCTCTTGCTGTTAAACAGTGCAAAAAATGGTAAGGAGACATGACTGAGTTTCTATTGTTCACAGAAAGTAAACACTAAATTTATCACTGTGACATCTGTAATACTCAAACATACTGAAGACTTCATGCTGAGAAGTACAGGTCAAAGTAGGATTGTGCATGTACCTTGCTTACTGTCTGACGACAACTGTTTTGCTGTCCCAAAATCTGTTATCTGGATGTGCATCTCTTCACTCAGAAGAATATTCTCTGGTTTTAGGTCTCTGTCATGACAGGAATATTGGAGTGAATAACAGAAATTAAATTGTTAGCCTTTGAAAATTCTTTTCAAAATAACAGCAACAAAGACAAAACTAAACATCAAGAAAAACTAAAATAGCAGATACTCTTACCTGTGTATTATCCCCTTAGCATGCAAATATTCTAGAGCACAAACTATTTCAGCTGAGTAGAATCTAGTACAGGTCTCATCAAATGAACCGATTTTGCGAATGTATTTCAGAAGCTCTCCATTCTTAGCATAGCTGAGACCAAAATCTGAGAAAAGTTAGTTAAGGAGCACTGTGAAGACTGTGAAGAAACCAATTTTAAAAAAACAAAATACAAGGAACTGCAAGACAAAACCATTGTTTTAACACTTTAAGGAGATTATAAGTGATGACCTTATTACACACAAATGAACACAAGTAACTCAATCTGCTGAGCACAGAAAACTCAAGAAATTATGACAAACTTGTTTAAAGGATACACAACTTCTCATCATCTTGAAATGTAAAGTAGAGTTTGACAAAGAATGGGTGATCTAGATTTGACATCAAATCCCTTTCTCTCTTCACGTACTGGGCTTTGTTCTCCTTCATAATATGCCGTTTCTCCAAAATCTTAACTGCAGTGAGGAAAAAAAGAGAAGTTTTAGGATTTATTTATTAATAATCTCAGTACTTAAAACAACTTGTCCAGTTTTACTTTATAGCGCACTTAACTGTATTCACCAAGAGCTAATGCACTGTCACTTACTTGCATATTCTTTCCCTGTTAATTGTTCTCTTGCAAGGACAACCTTTGAAGACAAATAGCCAGAATGTAAGGCACACACATACATATGCACAAAAAAAAAAACAAAACACTGGCATGTCTGAGACTTGAGAGCAGATCTACTGACATTTAAGCTCTTTCTCATGAATTCACCTCAAATGAACTTAAGATGAGTGATTGAAGTATCTTGACCACAAGAATGCTAGCATGTAGCAACATCTACCCAGGTATAATTCATAAGCTAAATGGAATGCAGGCTACATACGGTCGAGAAGGAGCCCTCTCCCAGTATCTTGCCAAATCTGAAGTCCTCCGGCCTCTTCTTGCGTGGCTGAGGGGCCTGGATAGCCGGCTGTGTCCGGAGCTCTGAGCCCTGGTTGGCAGGCTTTCCCGTGGGACGGGCCTCTGAGGCTGAGCCCTCCATGCTGGGACAGTGGCTGCTACTTGCGCCTGGGATAGCAAGTGGCGAGCAGGAGTCGGGGTGATTTCTTACCATTGATGGATGTGGGCAGGAACAGATGACAACGCTGGGTTGAATGGGCACAACATCATACTAGAAACAGAAGCAGGGAGATGGTGTATTTAGGTAATGTCACTCAGAAGGATGTTACATTTGGAATTATTGTCAAAAAATCTGGAAAACTGGGCATCCTTATCAAAAACTGTCTCTGACTACGTTCAAAGTACATCGATGAGTTCAGGATGACTAACCAATCATCTTTAAGAATGCCCATAATAATGAACTTTGTGAGTGCTGCAGACTTTATTATCCAAAACAATAATGTACAATTCAACAAAGCATTAACCAAATCCCATAAAATCTCAGTATATCTGACATAACAAGTGGAGAACAGAAGACATGTGCAAAATACATCTTGTGTGGAACTACAAAACTAAACAATCCCTTTAATATCATTCCAGCCACTACTGTGACCACAATGTCATGAAAAATCAAAGTACAGTGTAAAGTAGACTGAGTTGAGGGCAAAAAAATGTTAAGGGTATGGAGAGCATATTAAAGGAGCAGGTTCTTAGTGTGATGGTCACACCCTCCAGAATTACGGCTCAAAATAAAACTATATAGCTAATGCTTATATGACAGCTATGCTGTGGCACCATTCAACTCATAAAACGTATATGTGGGTAATCAAATGAACAGAGCAACACAGACAAACACTGCAGAGAAATCTATCAAATGGTGCATCAAGACCCAGAGATAGGATAGTGCGCGCAGGTTAGAATGTCTACTATCAAATTATTAGGTCATCACCCTAACGTTATTTATTGTATTTTTTACTGGCTCTTCAATTTCTTGTAAAATAACGTTAAGAAGTCATTTAATGCTACGGTTGCCACTTAGCTCGAGACTCACTTAACGCTAGTTCAATTGGCCAGGCCTCTTTTCATTCAAATCCAAGGTGTGGTCATTTAGCTGCCTTATCCAAACATGATTATATGATGGCTAACTGGTTATATGGCTACTGGTCTACTAATTCATAATGAACGACTACGAAATGGTCGTTTAAAAACTTAAGCTATCGTTAACCTGAATGCGAGCACTCGAGTAACAGGCCTGTGCAAACTTTCTTTGCTAACTAGTACCGTTTGCTAGCAAGCTAACGTTAGCTACTGCTGCCTTGTCAAATAATGCCGGCCATCATTGACAGCGAGTTAAAAACTTAACAGCCAAACCAATTAGCAGGCTGGCCAGGTAACTAACTTACAAACCAGCTGCCATTTCAACTATAGTTAACCACATACAAGCTGAGGGTGCTACAGTCAGTCGCAAAAATTTGAGGTCAATAAGTTGGCAATCGAACTACACGACGCTGACTTTAATTAGTTAACGTTAGATAGCACGCAAAACAGCTAGCTTGCTAGCAAACAGGAGCATCGTTCGAAAGCGCGAACCTTGCTAGTTAGCTTTCGCACAACTCTAAAGTCGGCTAGCGTTAGCCAAGAGTTACTGCCAGACAACATATAAAACATCGGAACATTGACAGATTTTTCGGCGGTGCCACGCTATTCAACGACTTGTAACGAATACTGAAACTAGTCGGGCGCGCAAGAAACCCGATTAATATAGCATAAGCTGTTATGTTAGCTAACCTTAGCTAGCTAACGCTGCTAGCAAGTCATAACGTTAAACGATCTTCTGTGGCTAGCACCGCTGTTCAAATGAAGGCCCAATGTAACAATTTGTTGTCAAACAGCCACCACACTATACATCTTTAGCACCGGCTTCGTGCTGTTATTCATGTTAAACTTTCACTACTTACCAACTGACTTGTGGCTCTTGCCATGGAAGTTTTCCGCGAGTATTTATTTGGAATAAAATAATTACAGAACCTCCAGTAATGGCTGCCTCTGCGCCTTCATTTTCGAGCTGTGACGTCGTTCCACAACAATGTTACCGCAAGACAGGAGAGGATAGTCCCTAGTATCCGCCCCCTCGCCACATTTACAACCTCACTGAACTTCATTTTATTGATATGGAGTCAGATGGCAACAGTTGTTGATAATCAAACAGAGCAGTAGACGTGGCTTACCTTCTGACTTTGTTCCAGTCCCCCGTTTGTTTTTGATGGAATAATAACGTATTGCGATCAGTTTTCTCCACCAACCTTTTTGTGCCCTGTACACACATTTTTACAAACTGTCTTCTAATAGTAGCCTGACTTCAAGCACCATACTGATGCAATTTTGTGTTAACATATCATTCTGATTTTACTAGAGCTTGGGAGCTATCTTAATATCCACCAAGCCAACTTTAACCATCAAACTGAAGCTAGGATATTGTCCCAACATGCCCCTCAAATTGAATGAAGAAAGAATGCAAACATTCAGATTTATTTTGTTTGTGCTGATATACACAGACACATCATTTAATCATCTTTTTGTTTGACACTTTATCAAAACTTCATAGGCTAAATAGGCTGCAGTTTATAAGTGTTACAAAATCTCTTAAAATTATCTTGCCACTCCTTGAATTAAAAGATTCTCTGTTCACAATATTCTAGCAGGATGGTTTTGATTCCTTCTTCTCATGATGACCTGATAGTGTGTCCGACTCATCATTGCTTTCTGTTTCCTCATCTTCTGCTTTATCTTCGTCTTCTGAGTTGTCAGTTTCTTCACTGGAATCATCTTCATCTTCATGTACACTAAATATAGAATCAAGAGTTAAATGATAAACACTGGAAAAGGTCTATTTGAAAACAGAAAAAGTAAGCCAGAGGGATTTCCTCACATTGACAGCAGTCAAATATTGAATACCCACATGAGCAATACTAAGTCTTACCATTGGGGTCTGTTGAGATTCAGACATTCTCTTCCTGAGTCTACATCAAATGGATCTGCATAGAAGATGGATGATTAGCTTGCATTAAAATAGCCTCAACATTAGATGTCGCAACGTCAGGAATACATCCCTCACAGAGTATGGGATGATTTTCCAGAGATAAAGGAAAGTCCTGCAACATTTCTGAGAAAGTTGCCCATAATTCTGGGTCAGGCATAACAATTCATTACTAGCTTTGTCTTATGAATAAATTGCATTAACTGTGAATAATAAACATTTCATAAGACCTGTATGTATGCCTCTCGTAAGGAAATATAATTAAAGATGTTGTATCCCAAAAAGGAACACAACTGGCAAAATCAATAATTTGAGACATGACCCGACACATTTCTCATTTTACCAATGTCATCCTTCTCTGGAGCAGCATTGAGATACTCCTGTTCTACAGAGAGCAGTTCTTCCTCTGATTGGCATGCTGCATAGCGCTGCAACAGAACTTTATTGAGCTCCAAGAATACTGTCCCCCACTTGAATTTGTTCAGCAGGAGCACTGCCAGGTCCTCAAAGCCTGCAAAGCCAAACAGGATGCACTTTCACTATGAATTACCAACAGCAATTGGGAAGGTTATACAACATATTCCTACAACAAACACATCAGCTTTATGCTTACCAACAATACAGAAGGTGGCAGCAAAAGCTTCAACACATGATAACTTGCATGGTTTGCCGTAGTTGACTGGGTTTGCAGCTACAAGGTAGGGCAGTAACCTTGGATGAGATCCGATCATCTTATTGAAGGGAGTCTCCTCCAGTTTGGCCCAAGAACAGTCAATCACTGCCAGTCCATTTTGAGCGACAATCTCTCTGCACATAAAGGACCGCACATACATTTTTTTTTTTTGCCACAAATGATTTCATTCCACTTTGATCACAAACAGTAACAGGCTTAACAAAAAATCCAAACAAAATACATTTATTATGGACCACAAGACCTTCTCCTTCTCACATTACAGACACAAAATCCCAGTCTACTGAAACTGCATACAGCCTAATATAACTAATATCATGACAGGCCAACCAAAATGAAAACAGAGGTTTCACCTGTGTTCCCCAAATATCTAAAAAATACAGAGGCTTGTTGTATCCACTGATGGGTTCTCCCCACCTATCTCCACATCTGGTAACCTGTAATAGTCTGTCATGACTATTAGTTAAAATTTGTTACAGCCGTCAGTAAACAATGAACTGGGTCTTTGTAGGTTAGTAATAACTTTATTGAGTATAGTATGAAGTGGGTAACTGACAACACACCTGTCTGCTGCCGTGACATACTTTGTGCCCATTGGACTCAGTATGAGGCCATTAAATCTCTGGTTGAGGCGCAGGTTGCGTACAAAGCCTTTGCGTACCAACTTCCTGCCAGTGCAACGTTTAGGATCACAGTGGCCTAACTCCCACATGGCAAGTGGACAAGGTAGTTTCACCTGCAAAGCCCCTGCTCCCTCCTCTGGGTGAAGACTCGCTGAAAAACATAGTAACAGGGAACAACAGCATACATTATAATGTCAACAACCAACACACAGTCATTTTCACATATACATCATGTAGTAACTGCTTTGTTTGAGATCTGGGTAATAAAAATTAACTTAATATTCATAAATAGAAACAGCCATAACAATGGCAAAGCATAATTTTGGATCAACCATAATCAATGAAGCATTACCTTCTAATGCACTTTGCACTTCGTCTGTAAAAGTCTCTAAAGATTTCCCCTTCATTTTGTGCCGTCTGTCTTTTCCTTTGCTCTGAGTGCGCAAATTTCTGTCCTGTTTCTTTCGTCCCATGATGTCGCACTGGTTAGCTAGTCAACCAGATTACAGCTTGTATTAAAACTAACCATCAGCTGTTAAAAATACTCCACGTTGCTAGCTAAACGAATCAGCTTGTGCGAGTGACACAAGCATGAGTGTTTGGAAAAATGAACCTTATTTAGGAGATATTTAGTATTTTATCTAGGCTTCCTTAAATAAATGTGCTTCTTTTCGAAAACATGAGCATCATATAGCAATAACTGCATTGGTTTGTAATTATCGTCCTATGCTGCTATGCTACAGTTGCATGTTATTTCAGCACGCAATCCAAGAAGTCAACAACGCATGCGCAACTCTTGTTTTGATCAGGTGACGTGTCACCTGACTGACGACCAGCTAAGGAGGAAATGTAGCAAAATGACGGAAACCTGACCGATGTTTAGTCAGAGAAACCTGAAAATATTTCTTCGTTTACCATGAACTCAGTCATGCACTGTTTGTCTAAAGTAATATGTTATTTAATACGACTATGGATAGTCTGTTTATGTCTTCTCAGTAAGTATTTTGCTCTGAGCAAAGCTTGTTTCTGTGCCGTGCTGTTGTGTTCGTGTAAGGGTAATGAAGCATGCTGAGACCGTTTTGTCGATTTGTTTTTGAACAGTAAGTCACGGACTCGCTGGTAAAATGAAGATAGTCGAGGAGCCAAATACATTCGGGTAAACAGAAGGTCATGATATGACTGCAGCTGTGCACCTTGTTCCTTTACCCCATTTCTGTTCTAATTGTGTTCTCCTCTGTAAAGGCTGAACAATCCCTTTTTGGCTCAAGGAAGCAGATTACAACCTAAAGTGCCTCCATGTCCAGTATCTGGTAAATAGTCTCACATAGAATTTACACATTTAATATAGATTTGTAAATATTGTAATGAACAAGAGATGTTATCATGATTTTCTATTTGTAGCATTTAGAGAAACTTAATACATTGTAACTATTCCTCAAGGTCCAGCACACCTTCATCGGTTGGCTGGAAAATGCTTCAGTTTCATTGAGTCTACGTAAGTATTTCACATGATGTATGTGCAAGATATGTCTTCTGAAGTTTACATTTGCTTTAATCTCATCCTTTTTTTAGCTGCTGATTGTAGGTTTGCACGTTACATACAAGCGTCTGGAAAATATGATACAGCTGTCATCGTGATTGGTCATTTTGCAGGTACAAATATGAATTTTGCCCATTTCACAACATCACTCAGCATGAGCAGTCGTTCAGATGGAATGCCTACAGTGGTATACTGGGGTAAGTGGCTTATACACAGCAAAAGTAGCAGAAACTTAACATTGCTAATGTGAATAATTGAATGAAGACCAGCATTTTCATTGTTGCTGACAGGATCTGGCAGGAGTGGGAAATAGCAAACAATACGTTCACAGGCATGTGGATGAGAGAAGGGGATGCATGTGGAAACAAAAACAGGCAAACCAAGGTTAGTGACATTTTGAAAATTGAAATATATTTAGGCTTTCCTTTTAATCATAGCCTATTTTAAGCAAGTAAGACAGTTTTAGACTTTGAGGAACAATGAATGAATCCCCACACCCCTACTCTGCAAGTGTAAAAATAAACACCTTGCTATTGTTACTATGAGTCCACACACATCAGAGTACATTTAACATTTAAAGTAGTTTTGAACAGCCGCTCCAGGGTCATATCAGCTTTTTAAGTGGACAAACAACTCTCCAGTCAACACTTACCAACTCAAAATCACTATAAGTGAAAAATTAACACTTACTAACACTGGAAATTTTGCTGTGTAATATTTTTCTTCTGTAGGTTATTCTCACCTGCGGTGGAAGCAGCAAACTTGCCCAAGTGTCAGAGCCCAGCACCTGCATGTACTCTCTAACCTTTGAGACCCCACTTGTTTGCCACCCACATTCTCTGTTAGGTAAGACCGAATATCATCTCTTTATACATTAAATCAGCACTGTTAATGCAGTTTTCTAACCATTCATATACTTTCTGTCAGTGTATCCGACCCTGAGTGAGAAACTGCAAAAGGAATGGGATGAAGCTGAGCAAGCTCGCTATGAAGGTCTTATTACTGAGCAGGTAAGCAGGAAGACTTTAACCAGGGAAGAAATACCGCTCATTGATTTAGCCTGTATTACACTGAATAATGAAAATCTATGAAATCTACTGAAATCTATGTCTTTATTTATACTTCAAAGCTCAGTTATGTCCTAATCTGTCTCTGAACTAACCTTCTTTTAAGACTAACATGTTATTGTCCACTTGCAGATGCATTTAGGTGTTTAGCCAGTCGCCTTAAATAAATACATGCACTGTATGCTTGTTGCAGGGATACAATAATCTTTTGAGGGATATTTTTGAGGATGCTGGTCTCCTGAAGAGCCAAAAAGTGAGGGTGAAGTCGAATCTTACGTCCCATTCAAAAACGCATGATTCCTTACAGAAATGCAATGAGGTGTGTATATTTATAACAAGGCTGTAATTACCTGTCCAAATTATACTCTGCAAAATAGAGTAATTGTGTACAGTATTATTACAATATCAGCTTACCTTTGTTTTTGTGCAGGACTTCCGCAAACAGAGTGAAGAAATCGAGAGGCTGCGTGCTCTCCTCACGCAGCACAACATTCCTTTTGAATCAAACCCGAGTGAGTAAAGTCAGCAAGGCTGTGTGTCTTTACTCAGACAAGTCACCCCTCAGTGACATGTTGTAACGCCACAGGAGGCGGTGTAATATCATCCTCTGTACATCACAGATAAAGTAAAGAGTCCTCTCAGTGTTACAGTTAAGGATCAACACCTAAGGGGAGATAACGGCCTTATCGCAGATCAGTTTCCAGATATCTCCTGCTTCACTGGATCTGAAGATTTTGGTTGGTGTTCAGTACAAGGCGTATTGTCAGTGGCTGGACTTTATTACAGTGTCATCATGGCTGTACCACTACAGTGAAATGATTATAAACAACAAGAGTCTCCCTGAGAAATGACAGTAAGCTAACAACTTCAGACACTGAAATTATTTGTGGATCACAGGATTTTTCATACATTTCCAGACTTTGTCCACTTTCTTACAGAGGACACCCATTTGTACAGCAGAAATGACCATGTTACATGATGAAAGACGTGGATGTAAATATGGCACCATTTTGTGCAATAAATAAATATTGTGGTTTTAATTAAGATAATGGCTTTGTGCTGCAGTACAGTGTGTGGATTTTTTTATTTGGTCAGAGAAAAATGCTTTTTTTGGTCATTGAAGTGTGACTATCTTAGAGCACAGAGTGTCAGGATTTATTTATTGATTGATTTATCCAGCCAGACTTTAAATGTATTCAACAAAGTGAAACAGAATGGACTAAGTGCATAAAAACTGTGTCCCTCTGAATCCAGGCCACGTTGTCCTGGAGTGAAGACAGAGGAGTGTTTGTTGAAGCTGTGTTTTGCTATTACAGCTCTTACACTCCATACTATTAACATAACTGAGCTCTTTGAGTCCATAATGCTGCAGTTTGTTCATGAACACACACACAACTGGGCCTCAAGTCAGATTGGCTTTTCTTGTTCCCGGCGTGGTCTATGGTCTATTAGGCCATACTTTCCATCAATCACACACATAACGCTGAGCTGAGCTTTTTCCTTAACGCTTTGCAGTTAAATGCTGACATTCATGGTCAGCAAGAGTTTTGTAGACAAAAAAACAGCACATTGATAAAGACTTTTCAAATTTAAGTAAAACAAGGTTTGTACTGCAAATTAACCAACTGCAGACGTGTCTAGGGTGTTTCCTGCCTTCTGCTGGGATGAGCTCTGGCCACAAGATGAAATGGATTATGCAGGTAGTGAAAATGAATGAATAAATGATGCTTGCTCGGGAGCTGAATGAGGTGTCTGAGGAAGTGGGGCAGGCAGTTTAAACTGGGTGAGAGGACTGTAAGAGCCCAGTCAGCCTGTCAGGTTGTGACTAAGGTTGGAGGTAATGGGGTTTTAGCTTTATTCAGGGGTGCTGCCTTTAGTAACCAATGGCATAGTAAGACCTTTCATTCTTAATTGTAATATTATCACTGCAACTTGAGTAATCCCCACCCACATACTGTCAAGATGGTGCAAGACAAGACTTCTGATTTTACTGTTGCGAATCGTGGATTTAAGCTACTGAAGGTCTGCATGGCATTCTGCTGGTTTTGTCATAAACAGACTTGGGGATGCCACACTGAATCGTTTTTATGAGTTTTTGTGCAAGTCGGTTGTCAGCCACAACATGCTAATCATGATCATGCTGAAGTGGAAGAGGGAAATCTTACTCATCAGTGAGTTTACAGATCATAAGCCTGGACGTGCACAGTCATGTACTTCCTAACTATAAACAGGGCTACAAACATTCCCAAGGCTTTAATTTCAAGTGGACTCTTTTCTTTGTGGATCATCTTTGGGGGATGCGCACCAAGGGTTTTCGTCAGTCTCTTCTTGTCTTTCCACACTGGAAAAAGTGGATATTGCCATTTGAGCATTTTATATTTTGAATCAAACAAGAAATAAATGATTAAGTAAAATCAGTTCTGTAACTCTATAACCCAAGTTTGCAGTATGACCTTTCAACACAAATTCCCATAGCTGACAAAAAGAATATTCCATTTACAGATAATTTTGTTCCTTGTTAGGATACTTTAAATAAACAAAGTCCTCATAAAATGGTGATTTCAGAGTTTATGGAGTTCAGACAAATCCATGTTTATAATATTGTAATGATACAGATGCACAATAGTACTCAGAACATATGCCATATAAAAATAATAAACTGACCAAATGTCATTGCTGAGTGGGGGAGCAGCCAGCAAGGACACTGTGACTTATTTTATTTGATCATTTAATCAAGTGTTAGGTCTGGGTGAATATTGTTCTTGCATTGTAGTTGGAAGTTTAAATAGATCAGTATCAGTGTCAGTATCCAGTAAAAAAAAAAAAAAACACATCTGAGCAATGAAAAGACATGGAGGGAAAAAAAAACAATGCAGGCAGATTTAAATAAATACAGCTGTGGGAAATGCAGAACAGGAATTTTCAGGTGATCTCATAAAATGTTATCTTTTCCCCCAATGGACCAATCCAAGCAAAATAGCATGGGATCCTAAGAAAGAAAATAGCATGGGAATCAGATCCTAAAAATGACATTTAAACAAGTACAAGCAGAGCAACCATTTAGTCCACTGATCAACAAAGAAGGTGCAGTCCTCTCTTGACAACTTCCCAGATGGTGGAGGGTCAGGTAAGCAGCTGGATGACTTCTCTGGCTCTGTGCGCCCTCTGCTGGGCATCTCTGTCCCCCGGCTCTTTCTCCAACTCCTGGACCAAGGCGGTGGCTTTCTCCACAGTGGTGTCCCGGGCCCCACCTTGAAGCCCCTCCAGGTACAAGAGAAGCACGGAGAAGTTCTCATCGGGAATCTGAGGAGACAAGAGCAACATAAACGCATCCATGTTTTGTGATTGCATGTTTTAACTATGGAAGAGAAAGAAGACAGGTAACCTCCAAAATGCAGAGGAGGATTTGGAAGAAGGTTCATTTCAGTGGTTCATAAGGAATTGAAAAACATAAAAGAAAAGAAAAGAAAAAAAACGGGAAGAACAAAAGAACAAAAATTGTTACTTTGTTTTATTTTTATTATATGTTTTGGAAATCACTTTGTAGCATTTTATATTAATGATAAAATGTATATTGGCATTATTACCTGAGAGATTTGACCTTTCAATGTCGCTACATTTTCTTCAAAAGAAATCATGGAAATCATAAAACTATTTCTACAATAAATACTGTTATGGCCATTTCATGTTTCTCAAAATACACTATCAACAAAATGAAGATACTTATGGAGGCTTACTGGTTGAAACCTTATAAGAAGGTTTGTATACTACAGTGTGTTAATTATTTTTCTACCCCAATTTCTAAATTCCAAAAATACTGGCAGGCACAGTGAGGGTTTTTCTGTCAAAGATCTGTAGAGAAAGCATCACTGTTGTAATGGAACTGTTTTAAGACAGATCGGGCCTCAAGAGGGAGCTTCTCACTGAGTGTTCCCAGGGCAATTCATAAAGATTATCAGTACCAAGACTGCATATAAGAGGGAGAAACATTTAGTGATATTGGAGTAGACTTTTGGTGGCTTGAGCATTTTGTAGAAGTAGTTAAAGCATGCTAGACTGACAAAACGCTACATTTCACAAATTCCTCCATGTCTAAGACAAGACGTATCATGAAACTCGTTTTTTGAATAGAGGTTGTGAAGTGGGTTTAAATCTTGTTGATAAATCTTGTTTCATGTACATGTATACATGTACTTTAGGCTTAATTTACTGTTAATTATGGTTAATCTACCTTTGTACGTTACATTTTTGCACTGATGTTCATACTGGTTTCTGCCCGTTTCTACCTCACTCATTACTTTTTGCACATTTTTCTCTATCCACTTAATCATTGCCATTATAAGCATTATTACTGTGCATTTATTATCATTCCTCTTATCATTTATTTATTTTTTTTCCATTTGCACACTTGCATTACCCTTGGCACATTTACATATGCACGTTTTTTTTTAACCTTTATTAAATATTTATCCCTGTTTCTAACTGTATGTTGAACAACTGGTATTGCAACAAAGCAATTTTCCTGCGGGGACCAATAAAGTTTGCTGAATCTGAGTCTGAATGAATTTGATAAACCAATCAAACAGGAAATCTGTCTTCCTGTAGCAGTGAGGTCAACCCCCCCTCTGTCCCCCCCAAGTACCTTATATGACAACAACGTAAAAAATTCCCCCATTCTTTACTTGATGCTGGTTTGAGTTTGTATGACCGACTGCGACTTCCTGAGAATTTCCAGTTCAAATTAAGAACATTCTCAATCACATTCAGCAGTTCTCAAACAATTACGTCTTAATTTTACCTTCTCGGTGTCAAACATGTGCTGCAGCAGCCACGTCTGCCTGGTCTTCTGGAACTTCCACTCTTTGCGGTTTTCTGCCCAACTACGAAGACAAAACCAGTGCAGATTGCAGGCATAGAGCTACATTATTGAACAGTTAAAAAGCAGATACTTACTCCTTACTAAGAAATCAGTCATGTTATGTTCCAATAAGAAAGGACCAATTGCATAAAGATGGCTGCCTTCTGGATTGGCCCTTGTTGGTCTTCTGGATCAACACCAGGATGCTTTGACCCTTGTAACCTGCTATGGCTTCGAATTTGATAAATCCTTGAAACGTACATGCAAATATGTCCTGCTGTGCAAATTTCTTCAACTATTCTTCCTTGGAAAAATGTGGATAGCAGCTTTTGTAACATTGGCCTTATTCAGATCTTGTTTTGATTTGTCTGTCTTGTTTTACTATTTGGCTTTATTTTGATTACAGTTAATAATTTGATTTGATCAGAGCTAATAATTGCACACTCAGCACCCGTTGCACTCCTGGTCGGCCAAGAACTGACTTCCCTCTTTCTGCGATCCTTCCTAAGATTTCCTCCATTTTCTTCCCCTATTGGCTTCTGGGGTTTTGTGGGAGTTTTTTTTTTCTGGCCTGCTATGGGGGTTCAGGTCAGGAGGTGGTGTTTTGTTTTCTATAAACTATGGGCCTGTAAGGCACTTTGGGACTGTAACACTGACTAAAGGCTCTAAATAAACTTGAATATTGACATGGATGTTTGCACTTCATTAATTACATAAGAAGTGATGATATCAAAGCAGGAGGCCACCATGTTGATTCACCATGTTGATCTGCTCTTACCAGGTGAGGTAATCTAAGGCCTGTTGAGGAGCAATGGGCTTGGATGCTTCCGATTTCTCTGAGATCTTCGCCTCAGCTTTCAGGCTCTTCTTTTCTTCCTTTTTCAGGATCTTCTTCAGCTTTCTTTCCAGGACCCGCCGCTCCTCTGGGCTCAGGTCCTCCTCTCCTCCTTCCTCCTCCTCCTCCTCCTCTCCCTCCTGCTTACGTGTCGGGGCAGGGTGAGCGGGCGGCTCTGAAATCTGTCAGAAAGAAGTAAACAAAGGCAGATTGGAGTTATCAACACTTCCAGGCCTTCCTCTGTAGACCTTTATCATTTTGAGTGTTTATGTGAAGCTGTTATCGAGCATCCTTCAGAGGGATCACACTGATTGTGTTTACCTCAGAGTGAGATACACTAATATTTCATATTTGTGTACATAACCAGCAAAATCCAATTACATATGCCAACATCAGTGTTTTACTGCTCTCTGAGTGCACAGCAGCTTACTGTATTTACTGTACATGCACCAAATTTGATTTTAACTAAGCACAGGACTTGCGTGACAGTTTTTTGTGAAGCAGTGTAAAGAAACTGCTTAGACGTACGTGTTGGGTTTGGATCACTTCCTGTTGCTTGATGTTTCCTGTATCTATGACCTTGTGAGGTAAGCGTCACTCGCATTTTTTCTGCGTATTAATGTTCACTGTGGTTAGCATCACTTGAGCATTAAGTGCAAAGCTCTCTTTACCTGCAGTGCAATGGCCCTCCTGCATGTTTCAAAATCACCTGAATGTGATTTGTCAAAAAATGTAAAACTCAACTATCAGTTTTTGAACAGATGCTCTTTTTGAGTTTTTAGCAAATAAAAATTGGATTCCAACTTAATACTTGAGAAGGAGAGTGAAAAAAAATTAGAGTGAGGGCTGTTTTGAGCGAAGGTAGGAGGGCGGTGGGGCTTAGGCGGTGCTGGTTTACTGCAACCAGCAAGACCACAGAAACTCCTTTTATAGTACATGACTATGTATGATGTATGCTTGCAAAGGTGCAACTAATGTGTATAATCTGAAATAACCCCAATGGAGAATTTTTTCCCTATAACTTAAGCTATGATATCAAAACAGAGAAAAGACAGAGAAAATACAGATACAGAGAAAAGATAATTTCATTAATAACAGGCTTAGTTTGTGTATTTTTATTTTATCCACATAAGAATAGAAGCATGGAAAAAGGGTTTACTAAAATTCACTCTGAAGATAAATAGTGAATAAATACAAAGCCAGTAAACAACTAAAAAACTGCATTTGACTTAAAGTGGAAATTGCACAAGGGACAAAGGTTCTCCGATATGTAACGGGTCTGCTTGGCAGTGAAAAAAAAAAGGGAGGGGAGGGAGGAAAAGATTTTGGTCACATGTCCACGAAGTCATTCTAAAACTATGCTGGCTGGGTTAAAAAAAAAAAAAGGCTATTCACACTGATCGGCCGTGTCCAGGCAGCAAGCATCATTTTCAGAGGGTGCAGCTTCGAGACAAAGTCAAGGTTCATAGAAACAAATAGAAGACGGGTGACGAAAGCAAAAAATGGTAAGTGGAAACACATGTTTGTCTGAGCAGGCAGTTCCTCAAAAGAGATCAGGCAAAGGCAAAGGGAAATGCCGTTGCATTAAACATTAATACTTAATTAACAAAAGTTTTCGTCACTTACACTGAAAGAGGATATGTATTTGTAGATTTTTTATTATAGCAATAAAGATTCAGTTTTTGCAGCATGTAAATATACATAGGATATAGGAAAACAGGAAAGCCCACTTCATGAATCATAGGCTAACCAATAATAAACACGGTGCTACTGGTATGATAAAAAACAGCTGACAAATGAATTTCACTACTCGTGCATGGTTGCTATGAACAATGTATTTCCATAAGTCACTAAGAGCTAAAGAGCGCCTCACTCAAAGAATCATATAAAGGTCTTTGACTAGGAGCTTGAAATGTATGCATAGATATTTGATTTGATATGTGGCTTTGACCCCTGGTCAGCCCCTGATGGGAAAAACACTTGTGCTAATGCTTGTGGTGACAGTGTAAAAGACACGATTAGATCAGCAGCTCTAAGGGTGTTTCCTCTTTTCACCTCCAGTCAAATCAAAGCACGGGTCTGTTCTCCACTGCGATGTACAGCACTCCAGCGTTTTCCAACAGCTCCCCCTCCCCGGCCCTGGACGTCTCCACTTCAAGAGCCCCCTCTACCTTTGATGAAGATATCATCTCAGCCAACGACATCATCTCCAGAGCCAACTATGCCTACAGCTTCTTTGCCGCGCTGGGCTTTCTGTCCGCCTGCTTCCTGCTCTACAGCTTCATCCAGACCTACAGAGCCCAGAGGCGGCTGGCCTGGCTAGACTGCCTGCTCTGGACCTTTTGTGGCTTGCAGC
>OMKZ01020290.1:3351-33870 GCA_900302535.1 Neoniphon sammara | reverse complement strand
CAGCTTGAGTCAGCACTCCTGATCTGAAATGCCTGAGGACTTTCAATAACCTTTTTCTAAAACAAATGACCTGCTCCTCATTTCCCTCACATATCTGGGTGGCCTCTGCGTCAGATAATCTTTGTCATGTTTTACTTTGTTTTTTTCTCAAAAGTCAGTCCCCATGTGCCATAGAGGAGCAGGAGCAATGACCAGCATATCTATTTTGGTTTAGGGTCTAAAGGTATTTGAGGAGACTCTCATATTAACCTCATATTAAATGTAATAGATTTCCTCTCATAAGACGAAGATACAATAAGTCTAGAGGTATCTTGGATTGTGTGGTTAGTGCCAACACATCACAGAGGAGGGTCAGTGGGTATAAACCCCACAACATTTATTTCCACTCAGAATTCTTCATAGTACTGAGGAATACTGTGAAAATGATCTATCAGTCATAGCTGATAAATAGCGGTGTCATCTGAGGACTCTCCAGCAAAACAGTTGACACAGGCGAGTGTTTGTTGAAATGATCTGCTCAGTGAAACATCTCCTTTCAACAAGCTGGTGTCCAAAGCTCCCTGACCTCTCATAAAGCTTACAATGGTGTTGGATGAAAACTATGATACCAAACCATTTATCCAGTACACCTTTTCCTTCTGTCACAGCACACTGTGATTTGAAGTGCGATGAACCTATAGTATAGTATAAACCCTGTTATTTTACATTGTGTCTCCTGCTAGTACCAGCATGTGTAAGGACACACGTTGCACAGCTCAGAGCATTTACACTCTGTATATAATACATTTGTTTTCATAGCTTGGTTTCGCTCTCATTGCATGAGGAATCAAGTAGCTTGGGTTGGTTTATTCAATAAACATAATAAATATGTTTACTTTTGAAGTTTTATTTACATAAAAAAGTAATGGATGTGCTGAAGCCAAATAGCTAAAATAACAAGAGGGAAACATTTAACAAACTGCATTTAATTTTATAACATATGGAAGATTCCAATAAAATAAATGGCAGCCATAGCTCTTTAATATTTACTCTGCAAATGACCAAACTCAGTAGTTTGGTTTTAAAGTAATTACAAATACCTTTTCATACAGCTGTACAAAGCAGAATAATTCCTGTCATGGCAGCCAAATAGTTAAACTATACACATAAATGTGTTGGTTCAATAGAAATAAAAATATAACTATCCCTAACATATAAGCATCAACAATTTGATGTTTATATGGCTCCTAGTATGATGACAGAGGGTACCATTTCAATACATTAAAATGAATGAACACAATGGCAAAGAGCATATCCATGCAATATAATGTAAAAACAACACACAAAAACAAACCCAAAAGATGTCAAACAGTATGACAAAAAGTCATTTTCTCAACTCCATCAACAGGTTGTATAAATACAGATTTACATCGCCATCACCTGGAAGAAATGAGTAAAGTATAATACTTTGCTTGGATGTCCCAAATACTGTAAGTTCAGTTCAGTTCAGTTCAGTTCTTTTTAAGGAGCATTTAAAAAGATAAAAATAATTATTTCAAAATGGTTACATGGACAAAGGTTTAAAAAAGTGAGTTTCATCATATGAAACTAAACATGTGCAAATAGTCAACCAATCTGTTCTGAAGAAATACTGATTATTGGTTCCCTTGATTCCAGGGGAAATTTGCAAAGCAATATGAGTGCTCCACAGTGAGAGTTACAACAAGCTAAAATAAAGTAAAATCAGGCAATAAAATTAAGTTAAATTCAAGTTTCCATAAAAATGCACAAACATTTTTGATGCAGCATGCATCACAGTGTCAAAATATATTTTTTTAAGTATATTTTTCACATAGTTTCAAAACATTAAATACTACTCGATGTCAAGCAAGCCTACAGCTGCATTTAAATGAAACAGAGAGATTCCTGAGGTTCAGTACATCCACTACATTGTTTAGGAACTGTCTTCACTCTGGTTCAACACAGCTGCTTGTGCTTGAAATGAACTGACATGTCATATTTTATCATCTCTCCGTCCCGGTGGCAGACGGCTGACTTGTTCCTCTACAGTGAATAAACTAAAGCTTTTCAGGTCTTCCAGGCACCTTTCCACTCACCCAACAAGTACATCTCAAACATACCAAAACAATGTTAAAATCATTAAAAAAACAGCTTTAATGTGCATTCTAGCTAATACCTGGTATTTGGACTGGCCAGCCAGTGCTAAAAAATAGACAGATACCAACTCAATGTAAATCAAAAGCCTGAATCTCATTTAACCAGGTCTGTTCAGCCCAAGCAATAGATGCTTTGAATTCAATGCTAATTTAATTGTCAAAGACCTCTCAACATTCAAGTTTTACTTGAAAATAAAGTTTCTATTTTACTTTATTGTAGCTCTGTGTCAATGTCAGCAGCAAAAGAAGTCATTTCTCAATAGGAAATATAAAAGGAGAAAAAAATCCAGCAATGTGCTTGCTATTTATTTCTCTTTGAACCGATCACAATAATCCAGCCTGAGACTGGACCTGGACTCCTGATGGTCCTGGTCTTGTTGCTGTGCCCTCTTGGGACACAGAAGACCAAAGGAAGAGGGAAATGAGGTGAAGAAAAAGGATAAACTAATTGATTTTAACTGTTCACTAGCTTTTTAGCTGGTAGAAGAAACTGCTACGACTTAAAAGTTAGAGTAGCAACAATGTGCAAGACACTGTGTGGTCCACAAAAATTTGATCTAGTCATGATGCCCTGGTTTCCCAAATGACTTCAGGAATTCATTTCCTATATTTGTTGAATGGACTTGGGTGAATGGAAGCCTGCTGAAAGTTCATAGTCCTGCCTGCCGTTCTTAAACTTTTTATCAGTTGATTTTCCTTTTAGTCCCTTTATCATATTTATATCTTTCCCCACACTGTTCTCTCTGTGTCAGGCAGGTTTTTGCTCTCAGAGCAGGCTGGCCAGGCTGGTTGTGGGTCCGTTCTGAGGCTGGAACGGCACAGAGGGAAGGCCGTCTGTCCACTGAAACAAAACACATGATTATAATTAACTTTTAGTTTCATAATCCCAGGGTGGGTCGACTGATCAGTTATAGGTTCACTGACAATATGTTGATTGACTTGAGATGTGTTGCACTTACACTGATGAGGTTGTGTTCAGGGAGGCTGCAGGCGGCGATGTGATCCTGCAGGAGCTGCTGGGAAAAGTTCTGGTGCATCTGAGCCGCCTCATGGGCATCGATGGTGTTTCCACATGCTTTGTTCAGATCTGATGGAAACAGAGCATTGTGAATACGGAAGAACACTTGGAAAAATGTTAAGATACTCTTACACTACATATATCATCAGTCTATGATACTCAAGGTATTCCAAGAGTTAGTTTGTGATGAAGTTGTAATTTGTTTTACCCACGTTCCCTCAACCTGCTTTGTCTAGTTCTAGTTCACATTTCCTGCATTTCCCAGAATGCTTTTCAACAACCGCCAGAGAACAGGTGTGAATTTGCTGCATGCCAGCTGCATTCAGCTGTGGGTTTATAAATTTAGGTCAAGAGAGCAAAATCAAGAGTTTTTCCAGTTGTGAAAAAGAAATGAAATAGACCTCACGCAAAATGCAAAGTCTTGTGGCTGTACTGCATTATGGAGGCGACTGTCAGACAAACCGGTATCTCCGCCTCTCCACAATCAACATTTGTCTTACGAGTGTTGATTGTTGGTGCAAAATGGTGAGTCTAGAGTGAAACCCCTATTCTTTAATTCTGAGCAACTGACAAAACCTGACGTGTACTGTTGATGTTTTCGATAGATGAACACAATTTTGATATAAAACGCCGTTATAGCTGCACTGGAAATATTTGAACCTGACATCATATTTTCGAGCAGAAACAAGCAGAATACACCACCAAACAACAATGTGAGACATTTCTTTTTTTTTTCTTTTTTTTTACTGTTTTAAAGAGTTTTAGGGCGATTTTTTCCTTTTCAGACAACATTAACCGCAGATCTCAGTATCACGGCAAACAAAGTGACAGCTGAAGACTTACCTTTGAGAAGTGCAGAGGACCAGAGCTGGACAGACATGTCTGGGATCTTGCTGGCCAGCTGCATGGCAGGAACCACCATGTTGTTACTTTCCTGGAGCCAGAACATAAGTGAAGATCACATGTACAGACAGGGTCCTCAGCTACTAGGTTCTCCAGTGTATATGACAGCTTGAGATAAGTGTGCTCACCCTGTGGTTGCCCAAGACAAAGAAGATATGACCTAACAGCACCAGAGAGCAGGCGGTCAGCCTATTTAGATCCTCAGCATTAGACATCTTCAACGTCTCCCTTAGAAACCTCCTGTTGACGAAGATTTACATGTTTATGCTCTGAACACAAGGACAGAACACTGATATTTTGTTGAGGTTTTGTTGAAAATAAACGGTAGCTGTTTGTACTTGGCCTCGTTATATCGTCCCTGGAAGAAAGAGAGGAGCCCTCTGATGTAAAATGCTGCGGCTCGCAGACAATGGGAGCTGAGGAAGTCAAAATCATAAAAAATAAAATAAAATAAAATAAAATAAAAAATCTTTCAAAAACGTGTACAAACCATCATTACTTGTCTGAATCATGTGATGTGTGTTTATTTCTGCAGGGATAAACACTTACCTAACAGGAAAGTTGTGATCAGGGTTGATCCTCTCTAAAAGGCCATACAGCTGTTGGGAGAAAAGGGAAGTAAGAACCACAGTTAAGGAGCTACATGCACATTATATTCAAAGTCATACGGTCCTTCTACTGTAAAGAACTTTGAGCTACATCCTCTGTATGAAAGGTGCTCTATAAATAAAGTTCATTATATTATTATATCCTCTAGGAGTGACCTGGCTCTCTGACCTCTTGCTGTCTGTTGCCTTCCCGAATGTAGACACTGGCCAGGTTGGTCACAATGAACGTCCAGAGCTCCTGGTGTGTTGTCATCTAAGAAAAGGAGGAAAGAGAGAGAGAGAGAAACTTTCTCAGCTCCACAACTGACAAACTGATTCCCACTGTTCTTGGAGAAAACAGTCAGACGACACAGCTGGTGCCAGGAAAGTTTGTTATGGCATGTCACAATGCAAGAAACAGCTCCGTAGTCACTTAACCACTGTACTACAATACTGTACAATATTATACACACTGTTGCTTCATTTATTTATTTTCTTTAATTGTATGTATTATGAACGGTTTATCATATTCACTTTTCCATTTTGTTGTCCATATAAGAAGATGTCAGTTTTGGCGGCATGTTTTTTATGCAAACGTAATGCCAATAAAGCTCTATTGAATTGAAAAATTGAATTGAGAGAGAGAGAGAGAGAGAGAGAGAGAGAGACTACAGAGTCACCTGAGTGTCACATGGCCAGTTGTTTTGTGCCCATCCTGAATAATTCTGAATGTTACATTCTGTCAGGTCAAAACCTTCTATCTCCGAAATGTCAGCTTTTCAGAACTATCAGAAACAACCTTGCTTTTGGGTTGGTGACAATGAATTTTGGATGTTGTTCTATGGAGTCTGAAAGGGTTAGATAAGCTCCCAAGCAGTTAGTGCATTTTCACAACCCACAGAGTACCATGTAATCCCTCACTTGAAATAAAAATGTAGAAACCACCAAAATTGTAGATACATTTTCCCTGACAGTGACGACATGTGACTCACCTGTAGAGCAGCGGTGAACTGTGCCTCAGCGTTATCCATGCAGTTCACTGAGATGCAGTAAAGGCCCTGACGCAGAAGAGAGTAAACAGATGTAAATATTTTGGTACAAGTTGAGGGCCTGTGCTCCAAACCGAGCCCTCAGAAACAGCAGCACTTAGGAGCTAAGGCAGCAAAAGATTCAACATAACAAAAGCCTACTTTACACCATATAAAAAGGATTTCCTTAAAATCCATGCTTTGTCCTAATGTCAGTTATTGCGATAAAGACCAGCACAGGATTCACTTGATAGAATAAGTTGCTTGTATTGTGTTCCAATGCATAACAAAATGTAATTCGTCTTCCACAATGTTCGGATAACACCATTTACAAAATCTCTTTTCTGCAATCATCCTGACAAAAACATCCTGTTTCAATGTGAACTGGCAGTATCCCACATCTGCTTTGGCCACACAATGAATTTATTTTTTTTACTTTGACAAATTATAAATAACATGTTTTTAAGTACAAAAGTCATTCTTTATAAAACAAAAAGCTCAGTTAGCCCACATACTAGAAACCCAATCCATTTTTAACTTTTCAAAATCAAAATTCTTCATCCCACCAATGCCAAATTTTCCCAAGTTAACATAAAGATCACTGCAACCTATATTCATACACAGTCTTTGCATATCTTTTGCCATGTCTGTCATATTATGTTATCTTGTCCCATCATTTCTTATTGTTTGCTTGCCTATGTTTGTGTGTGTGCTTTCCGTATGTGTTCAGCTGACAAAGCAGTGGGTTGTTGGCTTCTGTAGACTCACCAGTAGTGTGTGAAGCTGGGCGGCATGATTTGCAAACAACCTGGGAGACTGTTGGCAAAGCTGACACACCTGTGAAATCTTAACACGGACAAGAATCGTCACCATCATGAGCTCTTATATCAAAGAGCTAAAGAAGAATATATTTCTTTCCTCATTATCAGCAACAGACCAGTGAAACAGATGATTCTCAACAGCTGCCTTGTGGTCACCCACCTCTTGTAAGGCAGTGGCCTTGTGTCCAGTGACCAGCCGGCACATGATGATGTGCTCCAGCAGGATGACTTGAAACGTGGACAGAATGGAGCTGCTGTCCAGCACTGGATCACACACAGACAGACCAGAGTCAACTCAAAATTAACTGTCACTGTGGGGGAAACAAACAGCAAGAGCATTCCTACTAAACTTACTCTTCAGCTTCTCCAGCTGCATGAGTGCTTTGTCTGTGTACTTCTGTGCTTTCTCCAAATAGCCCGCCTGCATGGAGTGCATCACAGTCACCTTTTGGATTAAAAAAACAAAAGAAACCATGCGTTATGTCATATTGCAGCTGCATATCTCACAGAGATCTCGTGTTCATCTAATTTTAAAATACAACTTGTTTTTTTTTTACACTGAAACAACAAATATTTATCATTGTGTGTGTGTGTGTGTGTGTGTGTGTCACAGTATCTCACCAGGTACACAAGCACACACATGTGCTCCTTGGGCAGCCAGTGGAAGAGATCTGCTGGGTTGGTGGGAAGGATCTCGTCGTCGTGGAGAGTGGAGATGGTCTGGATGCACTGCTGAAGCTGCTTCAGACACGGCTTCACGCTCTTGACCTAATCCACACATTTTGATTAGTAAACCTAAAGTGTAGATGGCGCATCAAACTTTGAGCATCACATCTCCTGTTAGTTACCATTACTAAGTGTAGAAGTTCTTGTCTACAGAGCAGATGCCAGTTTTTGACTCCCAAAGCTGAGTACAAATAAAAAAGTAAGGGATCACCAGATGCCAATTTATGATCCATTACTTTCACAGTGCAATACAGGGTTTTACCAATACTTTGTAGTTACACTTATTATAATTCATGCATTTGCAGAGAATGCATAGAATCATATCACTTTGATTTCTGAAATTTAATTCTTGATATCTGATTTAACACCGGGGAGATTCTCTAATTCCAGCATCCTGTTTGAGCCTGGCAGTGGCCTGACACTGGATATCCGTAGTGGGACATCCCTCATATGGATTCAGCTGTACCTGTCCAGCATCCAGGTAGTGCGTAACCTGCAGCACCAGGAAGAAAACCCTGAGCGACTCTTTCTGGATGGGGTTTCCCTGCCAGTTCTCCACAATCGTCCCACACAGCGTCAACAGCGGGTGAACCTCGCTCAGCTTCCGTTCCATCAGAAGCAGCTGCAGAAACACAGGTGAATACATCATGAACGCAGTCAAGAAAACAGAATAAAGTGACAAAAAAACACAAAGTACTACATAACTTGACCTTAAATAGCAACAGAACGATTTCCACTTACCATTCCTTTACTTAATAGGAACAGAGCTCTGCAGGAAAGAAAGAAAAAAAAACACCAAACTTTAGTTGTGAGAAGATGAGCTTTAAAAACATAGTGAAAGTGGAATCTGTCACTGTGTTCTTACAGAAAACTGAGGTGTTACCTTGTGTACTCTGAGCCCACCACTCTTGCATACTCTGCTCCGACTCCTAGCAGGTCACATGCAGACACCAAATCCTTCTCCAGTGTGTGTAGTTGCTGAGAGAAAGCACATTCCACATGTGAAACATTTAAAAACAAATTGCCACAATAAATGAGACACATATTAGTCTGTGGAAGGACATTATCTTACAGCCAGTTGAAACAGTAGCCTGCAGTGCCAGTAGGGAGTTTGCTGAGAAATCTGGATGGCCTTCCGCAACAGCGGCTTTGCTGAGTCCACCAAATTCTACAAACAAGGCCAAAAGATCAGTTAAACTAAAGCAGAACAGAATAACCATGCAACATCTGTTAAGCAAAGTACAGGCCAGTATTCAGTGAAGGAAGAGGCTGGTACATATTATGACCTAATGTGAGAAAAACTGATCCCATTGAAATGTGCATTTAACACTAGGCAACAGCTAATTTTCACATTACTTAATAAAAAACAGACTGGCTGAACAGAAGACATCACATACCTGTTGACAGTAAAATTCTGATAGAAGACTTGCTGCTTCAAATTTGACATCTTCAAACTGAGGGATCTGATAAAGTTCATGAAGGAAATTTATGTCAACAAATTAACAAGGTAACACTTACTACCACCTGGTGGTCCCATTGGTGAGTTCATCATTATTGCATGGCTGAGCTTTGTTCATACCCACAGAACTTTATTTTGAATTCAAGTGGTGATTTCCAAAGATACCAAATATGTGCTGCTGAATTACAGGGAAATGTCTATAAAATGATGCAAAAGACATCTAGATATTTTTATTTGGTGTAATGGTGCAGCCATAAAAACATGGCGTCTTGGCTTTGAATATTTCACTTAATATGTAACATGTAGCTTCAATGTATGTGACATTGTGTGAGATGTGAGATTGTTCTACAGTACTTAACGGGAAATTGAGGAAAAATGAGCTAGTAAAGGATTAATACCAAAAGATGTGCTTTTGAAGACATGCACTGATGAGCACAGCTGTACACACCTAAGCTATGTGTCACTTTTCCCATAATCTAGCAGGCTACACAGAAAAAGGATACCTGTTGAGAAATTAACCACTGTGAAGAAAAAGAAAACCAAATTAGTGTCAGCAATACACTGAACATGAATTTTGACATTTTCGGTTATGATTGCAGACGGCTTAAAGTGAAACCAAAGCGCAGTGAGTGAAAAAAGTGTGAACAGCTGACGCATTTAGATATGTTCCTTATTTTCAGCGCTTCGTTTTGTTCCAGCTCCAGCCTCCGGGCCTTCCTCTCCTCCACTACACCGACTGTTTTCGGAGGGCTGCTCACCGCTTTCTCCAGGTGGGTCCGGGCCAGCTCGCTGTTCTTGGTGTGGTGGTAAAGCACCGAGCCCAGCTGGAGGTGGGTCCGAGCCTCGACCCTCTGCGGGGGCTTGAACTGAAACACAGCCTGCAGACAATGGACACACAGACGGATCTTCGGCGGACTTGACGTGCGGAAATGTTCAGCAAAGCCAAGAAGGGCCAGATACCACGACTCCGGGGCCTCGGTGCCTGTTGCCATCTTAAAACATAAATAACAATCAGTAAGCTAACAGTGTAGCTCGGTGTCGGCCGACTTGGTCCTCAGCTGATTTGGTCGTGAATGTTTACTAGCTCAGTCATTTGGGAGTCTGGGCACAAGTATCAAGCAAGCAAGAATTAAAAAAAAAAGCACTTCCTGTGATTTTTTCAGAATAAAACACTGACGAACAGCTGTGGTAACGTTAACATTACGGGTATTACAAAGTATCACGATAAAAATAAAACAAATACTTAAGATTAAATGTGTAATGAAAATTAAATAAAAAATGCAACACATGCGTGTATTCATAGCCAAAGGTGATCAAATGATACATTTATTTTGGAGAGAAAATCGACCATTTTCCGGGCCGGTCTAATAATTTCTAAATAAAATGTGAATTAAATGTTTTTTGAAAATGTAGTTCGTTGATTTTGACTCATGGTACCTCTTTATGTTGGTATGGAACGCTTTCCTACGTTTGTGTAGTTATTTTGCGATATATATTAACCCAAATGAGGAATTAATCGTTTTTAGCATCTGACATGATCATTACGCGGAACTGTTGTTTCGTGTCCAACCCCACCGAGCACATTTATGAGTGGGACCCTTTACGGAATTTTCTATTCAGTACAATTGTTCAGGAATCATTGTAGGTGGAGATAACAACAAAAGAGGCACGGAAATTGCGTAAATCGACGGTGGCTTGTCACTGTTCATTCATAGTAGTTGAGCAGGCTCTCTGTCTCTGGGCGGTGGTAGCAGTTAAGTGATATGACTTATCTAATTTCTTATGCGGTATCAATTCTTCTTAAATGATAGGAGCCAGTACAATATCAGCCAACCTTAGCTAGCTAGCAACTGGGTTAAAAACATTCCATGTAACAATAACATGAGGTAATGTTAGCTATCTGTGCTAACGCTGATATTGCTCAGTCAGGCTAATTTGAGAATAGAGAGATGCAGAATGAATAAACATTAATGTATTTTGTCAGTTTTTGACATCGCAACCACCAAATTGCATTTCAGAGTGGAGATAGCTGAAGATGGCGAGACGTAGAATCACACAGGAAACCTTTGATGCCGTTGTCAAGGAAAACATCGAGGAGTTTGAGATGGATGCTGAGGAGGCTTTGAGGGAAGCTGTGGAGCAGTTTGAGTCTCAAGGTAACATAGCTAACATGCTCACTAATACAGTGTTGTTGTTTCCAAGCATACCTCTAATGTCGTCCTTCCTATTTGCCCATGGCTGTTGATGTTTGATGGTGGTGGATTTTGCATATTATTATTAGGGTGAAGCCAAGCCAGTTGTGAGCCATGTGTAAGCCTACAGGGAGTGGTCAAAATATCAAAATGATTTTGAAGTATTTTGATGAAGTTCATTGCCAACTGTCAGTCATCACTTTTATATATAATTTTTCAAAACAACTAACAGACTTCCAAAGAAATCAAAAAGTTGGTGCCCAAACTGCAGGTGCATCACTCACAAAAACTGTAAAATTATTTATTGTGGCATGGGGAAGAATCTCAGAAATCATGACAGCATATGAAAAAAGAAACAAAACAAACAATGGACAAACTTCATCAGCAAAGACGACTAGATATGGCAAGTTGAAGCTCACTGATGGGGATAGATGGACATTTAGTGGGATAGTTGCTGAGTACTTATTTACTTACTTGGGCATCAGAAAGTACCGCAGATTTGAGCCAACACCTCAGTGAAATAATCTGAATAAAAACTGTGTAGGAAATATAAACCCCCTACCCTCTTTTGCCAAATCTTAACATAAAGTATAAAGTTGACTTCATCTCGTTTATCCAGAACTGGAGGCTTTCCCTTTTGAATGATGCTCCGATATCTCACTGCACACATTTCAGTATTTACTGCAGCATTCAGTGAAGGATTGAAGCTGTTCTTTTGGCAAAGTGTGGCCCAATACCTTATTTAGACACTTGATATTCTTAAATTGTCAGGTCTTTCCATTATTTTTATACCCCATCAAAACAATATTGGGGCAGAGTAGTTTTTGGTTTAGATGAGTATGAATGCAGGATTGGGTTGGTTCTTGGACATCAGCACTTTACTGTTGAGTCCACTGGGGGTGTTGTGGGTATAATTCATCTTAACAACTGCAATGTGATAACCCCAGTGAAAAAATAACTTCCCCCAACACACTGTTAGGCTGTTTCACCATTAACTTCAGTGTTATGTCTATTTGGATCCAGGTGTTGACCTCAGCTGTATAGTAAAAGCTGTACCAGCTATATCATCTGAGGACAAACAAGAGGAGCAAACACATGAGATCTTGCAGGTGGGTCTTGAATTTTCATGAAGAGAGATTGCCACCCGCAAAAGGACCAGTTATCAAAATCTGAATTTGTATTTACTGTGTCTTTTCATCTTTTTATTTTTATCCAGGCCTTGGATTCCCTTAAAATTGGACAAGACTCCACTAGCTTTACAGAAATCGTGGGGGACCTGAAAAGCTTCACTCAGCAGTGCTCCCTTGGATTTGCCCAGAGGTACCTTGCTGCCCAAAAAGATGCCTATCCCATTATCCTGTCCTATTGCAAAAAGAGTGTGGAGGTGCGGGGGGATCTGCTGGCCTCTCTGGCTGCTCTGGCTGCGCTGACAGATGGACAGCCAGACCTGCTGGATGCAGAGGGCCGGCAGCTCCTTGTGAATGTCCTCAGGAAGTACGAGGCGGATCTGTCTGTGTTGTGTGTCGGCATCTGCACAGTGCGCCACTGCTGTTTGAAGCATGAACAGAACAGGCAGGATTTGGTGAAAGCTGGAGTCCTGCCACTGCTGACCAGTGCCATTACACAGCACAGTGGATGTGCTGAGCTAGTCAAGGAGGCCTGTGCAGCTCTCAGGGTCATGACCTTTGATGATGATGTCCGGGTTACATTTGGACAGGCTCATGAGCATGCCAAGATTATTGTTCTCGAACACAATGGACTGAAGGTCTTAATTGAGGCTGCCAAAGGTAAGACAAGCTAAAAAAAAAACTTGTGTATTGGAAGGTATCTGATGGTGTTATCATAACTTCAGACACTTTGTTGTGGACTTAGTCAAATTCTGTTTCTTAAACATGCATTTTCATTTCATTAATACACTGTTGTTATTATTTTTTGTTCCCCCCCGCCCCCCACCCTTACAGGTCACCTTGATAATACTTCTGTTCTTAGTGAGCTGTGTGCAACTTTGTCTCGTCTGGCTGTAAGAAATGAGTTCTGTCAAGACATCTGTGATCTGGGAGGATTAAAGCTCATAATGACGCTCCTCGCAGACAGCTTCGAGTCACCGGTAGATAACAAATGTGGGACTGTGATAGAAAAAAATGAAAGTTTGAAACTGAGTGTTATTTAGTCAGTCTGCTCAATGACTTGTCCCTTTCCCTTTGTAGGAGTTGGTCCGGCAGGTATTCAGTGCTATACGGGCCATAGCAGGAAATGATGATGTAAAAGATGCTGTTGTGAATGCAGGTGGAGTCCAGCTCATTGTCGTTGCCATGAACAGGCATATGAGCAACTCTTCTGTAAGTTAAAAGTTCATGCCTAGATGCTTTGATTCAGTCAAGAAATGTTATTTGAGACAAGCTGTTGTCAAGAATAAATTAAGTTACAAAGAAATTCTGTAAATGTCCTGAGCTATTTGTGTTCATATTCTCCTGAAGGTGTGTGAGCAGGGCTGTGCTTGTCTCTGTGTCCTTGCTCTGCGCAAACCCAACAACTGCAAAGTCATCATGGAGAATGGAGGTGCTTTGGCTGCTGTGCAGGCTATGAAGACGCATACTGATGTGGTCAATGTGCAGGTAATATAAGGTCATTCATAATTAATTCATGTGCCCTTGAAGAAATGGAGGCCATTTTACAGTCTGCCAACTCTGCAGGAATTATTTTGTTTTCTTACTTTGTTATAAACAGAAACAGGCGTGTATGCTGTTGAGAAATCTGGTGTCACGAATGCGTAATCTGAGCCAACCAATCCTTGAGATGGGAGCGGAGAGCCTGATAGCCCAGGCACTAAAAACCCATCAGGACTGTGGTGACGTGGGCAGAGCAGCCCTCAGAGACCTGGGGTGCCAAGTGGAACTCCGAGAGCTGTGGACAGGCAAACATGGTAGCCTCACCAACTGAAAGTGGCCCACTCTAGTGCTGGAGAGTGGTATTAAGGAGTATACACCCTTACCATTAGTCTAGTAACAGTACACAAGTATTTCAAGCAGCATGAAACATCTTAAATGTACTCCCAGTAATTTATGATGTTAGCATGCATATACGTAGTTGGAGCAGAAGGAGATGTGTGGAACGAGACAGACCCATATTTGTAAAGAAGTATTGCATTTGGGGCTTGCAACCACCGATGACCACCCATGCAAATGATTATTTCACCAATTCACTCAACACCTGACAAGTTTTGTATATCACACAGTCAATTGTATGGTCTTTTTTGACAAGTTCAAAAGAGGTAGTTATTGCCCTGTTTGACAATTTATATTTTATTTGCTGTTAATATTTTGTATTCAGATTGTGTGACACAATTATTTCATATTTGTTTGTGAAATCTTAAATGCAAACATAGAATGAGGAATTAGCTACATGCTAATTTCTCATTCTGTTTTGGCAGTGCCAATTTTATTATGTATTGAATGCCTTACTTTTAATGTACTAGAGCCACACATTCCCTGTTGTGTATCCTGTTTGCATTATTACATTGTTAAACTGGAACCTCTCATACTTAAACTTCTCCTTTCACTTATATGGTCTGCATGATGATGATGATGACGGTGATGATGAAAATAATGATGATAACCTGCGTGTTGGTACTTCTCTGCGTTTTGTTGTGTGGGTACATGATACAGTTGTAGCCATAGTGTATATATTATTTTGTATGTGTTGACAGCGAGAAGCTGAAAGAGGAAAATCACTCATTCATTAACCAAAAGGAAACCTTGAGAGAAACTTAAGTGCTCCTCGCCAAATTTGTCTTTTGCTTACGCCCCTCTAACTGACCTATCCAAGCATGCGCCACATAGACTTCATTTCCCACAATCCCACTGTGCTCGCCCTTGTCAGAGCTGTGGTCAAGCTAACTGCTGGCGGTCGATGACAGGAGTGGGAACGCTAGATACACAACAGCATGGTGATGCAAGTCACTCAAAGTCACTGTTGGGTCAGTGAATTTGAGAATTATGTCGGAAACAGTGCCTTCAGCATCAGGAGAAAAAATAATTTGACTTAGATTTACTTTTAAGATTTTCGGAATTACAACGCTACCAACTATACTACTGCTAACTAGTATATTAGCTAGCTAACCTTAGCTAACCTACTGCTTAGCTAAGTGTGCAGAATCTGCTTGGAGCCTTGCTAACGACTGGAAATAAACACTCGGAGAGGGTGACTGACTCAGTCAAAGCGGGGGATATCTACGTGGTGGTGGCAAAAATTTGTAAGGTAAGAGATCAGGTATTTGCATAACCATTGACAGCCGGCTAACTGGTAAGGGTGGCTTTTCTGTGTTGGTAACTTACATAAGTTGTGGCTAGACGAGGCTAGTAAGTGTAACGTTACTGGAGGCTAGTAAGGCAGTGGAATGAGCATGGCGATTTTATGAAAATATCAGCAGACAGCACCACTTAAATTAATCTACTCCAGCCTTTCTTCTCATTTCCCCCCAACACTGGTGACTAGTGATGAAGGATTCTCTCCAAATCCTCTCTGGTTATGCAATACCACTGTTTGCACAGATCCTAATGGATATTAACTTAATGTCGAACGCCAGTGAGAATAGCAGTCTATGGTATGTGTTAGCTCGTCTCTCTAGTCGTTGTACACAGTTTCACAGTTAGAACACACAGACAGACAACAATTTCAATGTATCTTACTACAATAACCTGAAATAGGTTAAGTTTTCACTCAGTGCTGCCCTTGTTTTTGAGTACTGGATTTTTCTATTGTAATTTCATGACATTGCAAATGACACCTCTGTTGAAAGGAAAGGCAAGGCCATGCCCATGCAATTTCTCATGACAACAGCTGAACAGACAAGTTACTGTATGCAACACAATTCATCTATACTGACAGATCTATTCTTGAAGCAACTTGCGTATAGCATGAGAATGAGATATTGTGGAATAGATGACGTGTGGGTAAAGCTTTACAGCTGCAGCCAAGCTTGATGGACACCAAATAGGTTCAGTGACCAGGAACAAGCCTACTGTAAAATGATATCCATGGGGAAAGAGGCTGGGAAGGGCGAGGGAAGAGCTGTGTGTGAGGAGACAGGGTGAGTTAGTAGGGGAGGGGTGGCAGTTGGGTAAAAGTGCTTGTTACTGGCTCTGGCTCGGCGCCCCTTTGTAGTGATGCCAATATTTGTTGCCCCTGACTGCCCAGCTTTTCAACAGTGCTTCTGCTTGCCATTTTGTCTCTTCACTTTCTGTATCCACTGTGTTTGGCACTTTGACCTGTCTTTAAAAAATAGGTGATTTTGGAGTATAATGATTAGCTCACTGAAAAACACATAACTATCCTTGTCTACAGTCCTGAGATTGTGCCTGATAAAGTCCTCACACTCATCTCATATCTACACTGATTTGGTAGCAAGAATGTTCTGCTCATGCAAAAACAACAACAAAAAAGTGGCTGAAGATTGGTGTTTGTGAGTGAGTTTTTTTATTTTTATTTTTTTCCAACTGCTTGAACAGACACCTTTCACTCACAAGTCATCTACTTGTCCATCTGGGGATATTTCTGTGTGTAACATAGCTCTTTGCTTGTGTCTTTTTATAGCCTTGAAGGGTGTGCCAGTTGGTCATGAGTAACTGGATTATCCCTTAGATAACTATTTGCTAGAGTTGTATATTGTATTGTACAATATCTGATTTTTATATGACCGCTGACTCACTGTCAGTCACATGGTAGCATGACACAGCTTTAGTTAGCAAGGAGAATGCAAAGAATGTGCCTTACTAGAACAAGCTCTGCTTCTTGGTAAATGCAGAGCTGAACTAATTTTGTGACATTCACAATAAGATTTAAGGCCTCTTCTGTACCTTTTTGTTTTTGCTCAAAGATGGTCTACAACTATGCAAGATTGTTGATTTTTAGGGAAACAACAACAGTGGCTTGGCCACCTAAATATCTCCACTTTGTTTTCTATTTAGACTGCAATTTTCTTAATCCAAAAACTGACCTCTTCCTCTCTCTGATTCACTCTTAAGCTCACAGTATCTGGCGTTATCGCCCCCCGGTGGCCGGAGTACATGAGCACGGTCAGTGACAGCTGTGCGTAGTCCTTGGGGATGGGGAGTGGAGTCCAGGAGCAGCGGGCAGCACTCACACAGGGAGAAGTGCTGCCGCTGGCCTCCTCCAGTCAAGCAGAAGTCAACTATGAGGTGAAATCGCGTCAGCATCTCTCCCACACTTACTACATCTGTTATTTGTACTATAGGTCCTAAACTTATGTGATGATCCCCTAGCTGAGGAATTCACATAACTTCAAGTATATAAACAGGAAAGTGGTGCTCCCTTAGAAAATTATCTAAGACTTTGAGCAATGATTGTTTTTGTCTCACGTAAAGTTTGACACCAGTTGTAAAGATGTGTGTCACCATGTAATGTCCTGTCACTTGTTACTGTAAAGAAGTCTGGGTCCATTTTGTAAGGTGCCCTGCCGGTCAGGTGGACATCTTCCATTATCCTTATGCAAACCTAGCTTAATGATCTACAGCAAGTGAAACACACCAGTGGGAAATTCCAGCCTACGGGGGCAGCGTTTCATCTTGAGTGGCTATGGGGCGATTGTAAATTAGGGCTTCTGGTCAGACCAGTACCTCTGAAAGTTTTCAGGTGGCTCTTATTCAGATGAGTATTTACTCTCCTGGTCTAGTGATGTTAACGCTGAGTGTGATTTCTCTGTCCCCGCGCAGGGCCTGAAGCAGACTCGGTCTGTTCTCAACTCACTCCTGTCAGGGGCTATAGCTGGAGCTGTGGCCAAGACAGCTGTAGCCCCACTGGACAGAACTAAAATTATCTTTCAAGGCAAGTTGGACGCTCCATGTTTTTACTGACTGTGGACTGACTGAGGTACCTTTGTAGTCTCATCAAGTCTTCGATTATACAACATAAGCATGAAATGACCCACAAGAAAGACAGGGGATCATATCAAGATTTAAAGTTTAGTTTTAGCTGCACACATTCTCACTGTGACCAATGTTTACTTAATATTTGGAAATATTTGTTGATTTTTATATTGAAATGGAACTTGCAAATATCTTTTTTTTTTTCCTCAAAACGACAAATTGTTTTCTGGTGATAAAATGTCAGAGTTAACGATATTGTGTTCTCAAGATAACGTGTTAACTCCAGAAAAAACAATTGTTATGTAGACATAACAAAATGCTTTCTCAGGAAATGTCATTTTTTAGAGATAAGTGTATTTTTTGTTGTTGTTGTTGTTGTTTTTTTGCAGTTGTTTTTTCCCTAACAAGTTGTTTGTTGATAGCTGCAATTTTTTTTATTTCAGTGAAACTTCTTTTGTCATATCGACAAAAAAAATTATCTCTAAAAAAAAAAAAGAAAAAAAGACATGCAAATATATTTTGTTATCTCTACAAAAAAAATTTTGTTTTCTGGAGATAAACTGTTTTCTTGAGATTACAGTATTGTCAGTTCTGATAAATAGCTAATCTCCCTTAAACAACTTTTTACTTTTGAGATAACAGGACAGAAAAACGCTGCATGATCTCTCTAGACATCCACACTTTTTGTCCATTGATGTCCTTTAGCATTTATGATATAGTTATTTATCTATTTATTTATTTTGCAGTGTCCTCAGCAAGATTCTCTGCCAAGGTACGTTTGGTCTGAAGTAGTTCACACATTTCATGGCAATTGTTTGATATGGGGTAATTGACATCCACTGCAGTTACCTAAGCTATAAGTTAAATATAAAGGGAAAAATTGCTCGCACACACTTAGATCCATCCACTTCACTTGTATTAAATTGAAGGGATACATCACCCTTAATGCATAATATTTGTATCAAGTACTCACCATGTGCTGTCTTCAGTCCCTGGTGAATAAAGTTTTGCGCACAAGCCTTCATGGTGAACTTTGGTGATTACAAAAAATGCTATACATCTATGATCCAATAGAAAGAATGGAGGATCGTAATTTTACAAAAAAAAAAAGGTTCTGTTTTTAAAAGCTCACACTTGTGGAAGTGCTCTGTGAACCATGATTTTAGAGAAAATTTGTATGTTTGAGAAGTAATGAGCATGTAACTGGATATTGGAGACGTGGATTATACTGCATGGCAAGTGTGAGCTTTTTAAACTGAACTTTTGATAGTTTTTTTTTTTAATTTTGTAAAATTACGATCCCCCATTCTTTCCACCGGATCAGAGATGGCTCATGTTTCTGGAATCTAAGTTTACCACAACGGCTTGTGAGTAAAACTTTCTTCGTCAGGGATTGAAGACAGCACATGGCGAGCACTTGATATAAATATTATACATTATGGGTGATGTATCCCTTTAAGCTAAGCTCTGCAAACCTTCATAAGAACAAACATAACATGAACAAGTTTAAACAGGTTGAGGTATTTGCTCAGGACAAATTCTGTTCAGTGGAGTCTAGAGGCGAAAAGATTACCATGAATCATCCAGACTTGGTGTGTGTGTGTGTACATGCCTGCTTGCTTGCTTACGTGTGTGTGTATGTATGTCATATGTACCCCTTGTCACAGGAGGCCTACAGATTGATCTACCGCACCTATCTGAAGGATGGTTTCTTCAGCCTGTGGAGGGGCAACTCTGCCACCATGGTGCGAGTCATCCCATATGCTGCCATCCAGTTCTGTGCCCATGAGCAATACAAGAGGCTGCTGGGAGGCTACTATGGCTTCCAGGGCAAGTAAGTGGAAATGAATTCTCTGACTTACAAGTCTCACTAGTCAAGGCCACCGGCTCTGGTCCAAAGGTTCATTCACAAACATTTGGAAGGTAAATATTCCTTCAGGAGCTGTGCTTCAGTTGTCGTTACAGGGTTTTCCTTGCATTGATGATTGATTGTGTTGATTTTGAGGTTGAACCCAGTGCAGCTCACTTAATATGTTCAGTATGTCTCATATATGACCTAATTCAGAAACTTGTAAAGCTGATCTATGTGTCTTTGCCTCTGTGTCCCAGAGCCTTGCCTCCGTTTCCAAGGTTACTGGCTGGCTCTATGGCTGGAACCACAGCAGCCATGCTGACTTATCCTCTGGACATGGTACGAGCCAGGATGGCGGTCACACCAAAGGAGATGTAAGGCGATCTTCTGTTGTTAATACACATCAGTGGTTATTAGACTGAACCCAAAATAAGATGTCTAATGACTAAGAAATGACTGATGACTAAGAAAGTGCTCGGTGCTCAGGAACACTACCTACTAAAATAATTATTCAAGTAACTGAATTTGGCCATCTAAATGCAGATTTTACAGTTTTGAAAAGTATTCCAGATGGGAAAAGTCAGGGAATTTAATAGATTCTTGGGACTAATCAAGGAACGTCATGAAAATTTGTCAGCCTCAATTAAAAAAAATCAGTACCTGTTGTTTGCGTGGAAATATACTTTAAGAAAGCCTCTGAATCTTAAGTGTGTTTAGAAAGGAAAATCAACACATTTATGTTGGCCGCGGAAATTCAACATTTTAGTCATGGGAAATTATGGAAAAGTCGGGCAATTTTACATTTGACAAAGAGTAGACAACCCTGAATGTAACCTCACTCTTTTAACCTTCTTTGAAAAACAACGTTGCACCTAATCATTGGGTAAATTTAGGGTAAATTTGTATGGTTCCCCTTCCACGTCAATACCTCACAGATTGATTACCTCACATGGCATTTCCAATGTCTTTCCAGTATTTAAATTTTAATTGCCGACTATTGCTGTGGCTAGAATCTGAGCTTGGAAAGATCAAAGGGGTTGAAGAAACGACCACATCCCAGATTTGTGCGGAAAAATACTTTTGTTGGAGTTACAGGTCCAATAATGACCAATACTTTCATACAGCTTTTTGTTTCTTGTTCCCTGTTCAGGTACAGTAACATCCTGCATGTGTTTGTGCGGATCTCCCGAGAAGAGGGCATGAAGACGCTGTATCGAGGTTTCACCCCCACCATCCTGGGTGTTGTGCCCTATGCTGGGCTCAGCTTTTTTACTTACGAGACACTGAAAAAGTTACATGCAGGTACTTGTATATCTACCAACCACAACACATACACATAACCTTCACGCTTCATATTACATGTGTAAATACAGCATTCTTGTTGACTGAATTACACTTCTTTATACTCCTCCTCACCCTTCTAGAGCGAAGTGGGCGCCCGCAGCCCTACTCTTATGAGCGTCTGGCCTTTGGAGCTTGTGCCGGCCTCATTGGCCAGTCGGCGTCTTACCCTCTGGACGTGGTGCGACGGCGAATGCAGACCGCAGGAGTCACGGGTCACACGTACGGCAGCATTATCGGCACCATGCGGGAGATTGTGGCCGAAGAAGGGGTGATCCGCGGGCTTTACAAAGGTCTCAGCATGAACTGGGTCAAAGGACCCATTGCAGTGGGGATCAGTTTCACCACCTTCGACCTCACTCAGATCCTGCTGAGGAAGCTGCACCAGATGGGCTACACGGCTCGATAGCGGAGAGAGAGAGCGGAGAGAGAGAGCGGAAAACAAGGCTAGCAGGATGACAAGACTCCCGTATGCCCTCTGAGAAGGGAAGGAGAGAGGGAGGAAAGGAGAAAGTTTCATCCTTGCAGGAGTGTGTATCACTGGGTGGACGCAAACAGTACACACACTGGCCCAGAATGTGTGGGCAGCATTAAAATATTGTCCAGCTTTATGTGTGAGCATGGGGATGATCAGTCCCTGTGAGTGTGAGGTGTGGCGGATGGTACTGTGTACTCTCTACACAATGTTGTCATTTTGATCTAAGTGCAATATGCTCAGTGATTTGATGTATGTACGCATAGGTGATATTGATCCTGCCCCTGTGGGTGAACCCCTCGTCCTGTTTGTGTGTCTGTGGCTCAGAGTTGGGAGGTTCACGCACCTCGAAGGTCTCCCCATTGCCTTGTTGTGTTTGCCGCTCTCCTTTCCTATTGACTTCAAAGATGCATTTAATTTGATACTTCAGACTGACATATGCCCCTCTGACATTTGTTTTGTTTCAGTTTGTTTTACAGGATTATAAAGGAATTATACCAAAGGATATATAGGGATGTGTAATTGTTAAGATGAATTCAGAATAGATTGTTACTGATATTGATGCTGTTTTGTTTTTAGCGCATAAGTTATCTACAAATTTTCCAGAGTAATAATATCAATGCAAAAATCCACCCCAACACAGATTTAACCTTCCTTCTGCTGTCTCAGAGAGGCCAGGTAATGAGCTTGAGATGCTAACATCAGTATCTGAGCTCAGTATCTTGACCTCTCCACCAGAGGTTGAAATTAAACCTTGAGTGTTTTTATTTGTAGTGCTATGAAGAGACAAAACCTGTAGCTATTCCAGTGATGGAGAATTGGTCTCTGATTGTAGACATATAACATGTGATTGCTATATTTTATGGCAGTGCCAACATCTTATGGAGTGTAAAGTGTGCCCATATACCAGTAAGATAACCTTTCCTACCAGTATTGTGTCCACACATGTAGTCTTCCATGTTTCTTGGCACTACAGCGGCTCCAGTGTGTCTTTTTGAAGATTTCATTGCCACTTGTGTTTTGTTAATACCTTTGCAAGAGACTTGTTCTTTTTCAGATTTTGATGATTCAAGATGATAAAAATAGCTTCATTTTGGAGTCTGGTTAGGGTGGATTTTCTCTTGAAATACTCTTATTGAAGAGATGTAGTAGTCATGAGGTTATTGCTAATGGACTAACCTGACTGGAAATATGCACTCCTCTAGTGTAGACACCATGTGAGTACTCATCATGCTGTTATAGGCATTATTTAACACATTTAATTGTTGGTTGTCAGTATTATACATTACCTCTGCACACAATCTCTCATTGATCAGTGTGCCACATGGAGCAGTGTCAAACCATGGCAACAAGATCCTCAGTTCGCCTTTGGCCGCGTGTCAGACAGTGTTAAGTGTCCGCAGTGTTGATACAGGCTTGAGCGTCCATAGTTTTCTATATTTAAATCATGCATGCAGAGGTGGGACGGTGGCTGCCTGCTTGTCAGCGACCGCTCCTCAGGCTGAGCTGAGCGAGCAGCTGGGGTGCAGAGCCAAGTGGGGCAGGGGGCAGGGAAGGGGTTAGCACTGTCATTTTTAACAGGGCTACACCGTGACATCAGCTATATACTACAAAAAGTCAGGAGGTATTCTCTATTCAAACTGGGGTGGAAGGGTCCCAATATTTGAGCCTAGGACTGGGTGATATATTGATATTATATTGCTATTATATTTATATGAGACCAGATAGCATTTGGGATTTTTAATATCGTTATATCCTGATATAACTTTTCCTGGTTTAAAAGCTGCATTACAGTAAAGGGATGCAATTTTCTGAACTTATTAGACCATTCTAGTTGGTCTAGCAGCTTCTACCTACTTAGTCATCATATCTATATTACTAATGATTGTAATGTGTGTGAATATCTTAGGAAAGCAGCAATAGTCATCCTAACAATATCGATACTGAGCTATTCAGTCAAAGATATCGTGATGTTTGATTTTTGTCCAAATCACCCAGCCCTAGTTAAGCGCTCCAAAACAAGCAAATACCACCATGTAGTATTTTGGCTTTTTTGAAACCGTAGCCCTCCATTCACTAAGCTAGTAACTGCCCTTGCCATCAACCTCTCATCTTTTTATTCTAAGATGTTGTGATTGTATTCCTCCATCGGCCAGTGAATCGGGACAAATGCAGGGTTCTTGCAAGCACACCTGATCATATGCAGGTCGTATTCGTATGAGCGCAAGGTGGAAAACTGGTGCGCTTGTCTCTACAGCACCCAGGGGAGGGCCAGCATACAGAGCACCCCTCGTAAGCCAAGATTGGGACAGCCTAGTGACACAGCACGGGTCGTACCATTGCCAGTCTCACAGGGAGAGCCATCTGCCTCCCCCTGTTGTTTTGCACAGTGTATCGTCTAGTGATGCTCGTCTCCTGCCACAGCTCCAGCGTCTCCTTTGTATGCACGGTCCTGTCTGCTTTCAGTAGATGCAGCTTTCCTGTTCTGGAGGGAAATGTTTAAAACTGATAGTGAATCAGCAACAACATAGTCCTAAACCTGAGGATTTGTAGATGGTTGCTCGGTGTTTAATGTGACTGGAACCTGAGTGAAGGTCTCGCTACTGACTCTTTTAAGTGCCTAGTAAGGAATAGTAATGGTTTTACTATGTCTGAACTACTCTGACTAACCTTTTTGAAGGTTGCTTCCATTTTCTAGCCTTGCTTCTGTCTTTTGATGTTTCAAATATTTGAGGGCAAGAAATGGGTGGCTCGAAGTTCCAGGATTGTTGGACTTCTGTGATTGAATGTATTACTTCAGGTCCTGTTTTTGTATCTGAATTTTGTAACATTTCCTTATAAAACTGCCTTGCAGGTTATTGCTGTCTAGGGTGCGATACACAATTTATAGTTCCTAGCAGGCTCAATCAATCCATTCCAGCCCCTCTAGGATTACTTAGAGGAGGGTGGGAAGGATGCACATTTGCAGGCATTTACAAGCCTGGAGTCAACAATGTGAAAAAAAACATTGCCCAGTTAAAAATGATTATTAAATGATAAAATACCTTGTTCTTTTTTATGTTTACTTCCCCTCCTTATACATAAGAGATTGATAGGAATATAACAAGCTCTATTATAATTTATCTCAAGATTAGTAGAGGGAGAGTCTATTATAGCCTGTTGGGTGAAGAACTTTGATATTGAAATAAGTGCAGTTAGTGCACTGAGGTTGCTTTACAGGAAGTGACTTCTTATATACAGCTGTTAACAACAAATTCACTAACAAACAGAAACCCCCCAGACAATCATAAAATGCCAAAGCGCAATTGTATGTTTTTTGTTTGTTTGTTTTTCTTTTAAGAATGGTACAAAGTTTCTCTAGAACCTGAAAGTGGCTTAATAATAGGTGTGATTTTAATTGCCCACATAGGCTCAAATGTAGCCAGAGCAAATCTAAACGCTAATTTCATCGTTTTAACCCCGTTTTTGGGTAATCACACATAGACGTGCAGACATACAGTGTTAATGTATTTGCATGTTACAACAGAATAACTCATATTTTGCTGTTGTTCCGGTGCATCAGTGACAACAAAGACCATTTTGTTTTCTAGCGATTTGTGCCAACCAAATGTATTCATACTAATACTATGTTCTGTGTACAGTCCTTAGTGATGATGGTGTATCTTTAGGAAAGTTTTGAAATTTCAAATTCTTAAATAAAGCTGTATGTTGAAATCAGTTCCCTCGCTTGTTAATTATTTCACTCTTCTGGGTGACCCTGAATGAGAACTATGCACCCTCCTGTGTAGCTACTTTTGGTACTGGGATATAACTCACACATACCAGGTAGGGGTTCAGGGTCTTGCTCAAAGGCATGTTGACAGAACAAATTAATTATGGCAACTTTTACATGTTCTGAACCCCCAAGTTGACTTTCACTGGGCTGTGGACTCCCCATCTGAATTGACTGTGCTCTAAAGACCCTGACATGGAAGGGCCTGTATTACGCATTAAATTGTTTAGATGTCATAATTGAACTCTGTCAAATAGATTAAAAGTGGTGAGATTAAAACATGTTATTTATTTATTTATTTATTTTGTATTCTAGTTATTCCCTTTGAAATAAAATAATTTACAAATCCAGAGAAGGTAGGCTGTCATTATCACTGGGTAGTGTATTACAGATGCCGCACTGAAATCAATCACAACTGTGTAAACAGTTACATCCAATAGCCACAAGAGGGCGCTCCATCACCAAGAATGAGTGAATTCCTGCCGTCCTGTAGTTTTGCAGATGGCCGGTAGGTGGCAGTGCAACATGGCGCTTGGGACAAGGATGGGGGTGAGTTGTGTCAAGTTGTGCGGCTCCTTGGCTGATTGCCATGCAGTGAGTTTGAACTTGACCTTGACACAACACAGCAACATCCACTGAACACAGAGAAGCGCATCAGAGCACAGCGGAGGAAAAACACACCAAGCTGAAAAGATATTATTTTATATATCAGTAAATACATTTTTTTTCTTTTCTTTTTTCTTTTTTTTTCCTGTAGCCAAATTAAACGCCCTCAGCCTCGCTCCATCACTTCCATTAGATTTGCCTTCTCTGTCCTGCTGAAATCATAACAGTTCATTGTTCCTATAGGGATATTTCTGAGTGGCATCCTTCACAGAGAAAACGTTTTAAAACTATTTCATTTTGCGGGGAAATGGTCCTTGCTTGCGCTTGAACTTGATGGAGAGGAGAGGGCCACATTGTGCCCCGACCCACTCTTTGTCCCCCGGTCTCTTGGAAACTGGAGAAAGAGGGAAAGGGCAGATGAAGAGAGGAGGGAGGGAAGATAGAGGACTAATTAGAGACTGACCGAGGGACGGATGGAGGAAGACAAAGCGTCAGAAAATGTGGTTGCTATAGATACTTGGCACGGTGCCAGGTGGAGGGGAGAGCGCATTTGCATTTATTCAGATGATAGAGCTGCTCTCTCTCTCTCTCTCTCTCTCTCTCTCTCTCTCTCTCACACACACACACACACACACACACACACACACACACACACACAGCTTGATATTGGCATAAACTATACTATACACACAGTATAAACTCTTCACGGGGCAGTTGGTGTAAGAGCAATTATCCTTTTCTCTCCTTTTTTGTTCATTTTAATTTAATTCTTAATAATTCCATTTTCCTTCAGCCAAAGTTTGTTTTGTATTTGATGTCTAGTCTAATTACCCTAACGGATTTAGACAGCCTGCAGCCTGCATATGCTTGATGAAAAATAGCCCATAGTCTTTATGTTATTCAGGTGAATATTATCAAGAAGGCTACTCATAAGTGATGGAGCCAAAGAGCTAAATGGCGCTACATTGTGCCAAAAATCAAGAGGCTTGTAAAGGGTTTTAAGATGTTTAAATTGACAGCGTTTTATCTGGTATGTCTAACCCACAGCCTTTATACAATTACAAGCCTGTATTGACCACTTGCCTGTACTCTTTTCTCATCGAAAAAAAAATCCAAATTTTTTAAGGCTAAGGTCAATTTGATGTGGGCCTAAATTTATTTTCAGCATCGACAAGAAAACACGTTTTGTTTTGATGAGACGCTCATTTCAAACACTTGAATAAAACACACTAAAATAAAGACAGCCATTTCACAGACGTTTTGCCCTGACGTCCAATATACCTGCACGGCCTCAACCAAAACGCTGCTGCAATTATAAAGAATTATTATTATTATTATTATTTACAGTGATTAGTCTCCTTTGAGCAGCATGTGTGTCTGTAAGCTTTCCCACATAGACTCTTTGGCTAGCGTCAGGCCTGCAGCCTTTAACAGTGACCAAATTCAGCTGGCTTTATAATATTTTCGATTATTCTGTGTTTCCTTTTGTCATGAAATCGTTTTATTCTCTCAGCAAATAATAAAAACATCTCACTAACATGAAATTTGGCTCTAAGAAGGCCTGAAGCCTGAAAAACTGGATAAATAATTTGAGAGATGTTGGGTTCATAGAAATCACTTTCGATATTCTCGCTACCCTGTAAATAAACGCGAGGATATTTTTAAAATAATAATTGACACACACTAATATGATTCATTCTCCTGTCCTCGGTTGTTTTCTGTTACGCACAACACAGCTAATATAATTTAATGGAAATAATGTCTATCTTTGAAAATATTAATTAACCCTGGGTCCAGGTAATATAAACGCCAGCATATGATTTCAAAGTTTAAGATTTTGCTGAAAACGTAAATAGTAAAAAGTGGTAAGAATGACAGGTGAACAAATTCACAGAGAGTTAAGGTCAAAGTCAATATTGTCTTTATTGTCCATATAAAAAAAATAAGTCACATCCCAGTTTCTGTTCAGCTGTAGAATCAAAAAACACAAATGACACATTGTAAGAGAAAAAAAAGTTTTAACTTGGAAAGTACAACAGAGTATTAGATGACAAATGAAAAACTCTAATAATGATTGTAATGACTGTGAAAGCAAACTGCTGTCATAAAGGTGTTGTCCAGTACTGACACACAACTGATTTAATTATCAGTACAGTAAACAGTACAGTAAACCTGGTTTGGATGCACTGTTTTGTTTTGTTTTTTTTTTTGTTTGTTTTTTACAGTCAGTTTCAATTAGCACTTTACATCAATGAATGGCAGCAATGATTCTGACCTCTGGATCAATGAAATATGACATTCTTATATTTATTAAATATATTAATTGATTAATTTTTAGCAGATTACTTGCCTGCGTGTCATTCTTCAATAAATATGTGTGCAAACTGACAGGTAAAATACAGTTGAAGGCAAGGATGGTGAAATAAATAAACAAAATCAAACAATCCACATGGGCATGGACCTCTGTTTTCCTCTTGGTCCTGGTTTGAGTATCCTCACTTCCACCTTTACATGTGTTTGTGTGCGTCAGTCCACATGTACAGTGGTTTTTATTTGTCACGACATGTTGAGATCAGAGGCTTCATTGGAAACCAGCAGGAATGCTGCAGTCACATGGCGCCGGTCCAGTCCAGGCAGAAATAATTTTCTTTTAGGCAAAACTTGTGTTGCCAGTCAGCGATTTCCATTGTTCTGCAAAGAGAAAAAGCAAATGAGTGAGAGGGTCAGGACACAGACTCAGAATAAACAGAGAGAGAAGGAACGGCATGATGATTATTATTATCTCAGTCATCAAGGCAAGTGAGACTGGCTAACGTTCAAATATACTTCAGCTTTCACTGTGGGCAATTGTGTGTTTATGCATGCGTGTGTGTGTGTTTGTGTGTGTGTGTGTCATATCATAGGACTGACACAGCAGTTTTGAGCTGAAATAGCACATGAGGGGGGGTTGAAATGGAGAAGGGGCTTCCTACTGGTGACTACCAATGTCTGTCTGTGTTTGAGTCTACTCTCTCCCACCTCTGACCTCTAAGTCTGGGGTGTGGAGAGGACACACAGTCAGTAGGGAACCCCAAAATTATACCATAGGGAAAACACACACACACACACACACACACACACACAATCCTAGACACATTTCTGCTGTCTGCTTTTGCACCGTCATGCCTGATCGAGATAAGGATCCAACTGGAAGAGATAAGGAAGGTAATCCTAATTTGTCTAGCCTTTAATCACAAACGGCCGGCGATTCAAAAGATTCAAAATGCAATACTTGATTTCCACGTCAATAAAGCTGATGGGAAAATTGTGTCGGCGCGAGTCAGATTACAAAATAACGTGCAGGCAGAAAAACAGGCACGCGTCAAATGCAAGCTTGGGCGACGAGGGAGCGGGATTGTCAGTTTGTGAAAAGCGGCGCCCTTTGTGTTTCACTTTGTGATTATTCAGTGAAACGTTTCCTTAAACCTAAAATAACTTACACTTCACGGGCATAAAACAAACTTTTCTCATTTATATTAAACTTAACGCTCTGACAATGCAGCCTGACGGACAGGGAAAGTTAAGGTGCTGCTGGTGATTGAGGGGATCAGAGCCAGACTACAGTCCCTGGGTAGATGCAGTGTTTCAGACATAGAGCAATTATGAGGGGCCTTCCTGAGCCTCTAGGGCTCTCCAGGGCTCTACTTCTGCCCACGCTGGCTCCAGCATTGGCTAATGTATTCAGAGGGGGCCTACAGTCCTGTCTCCACACCACCACACACATACACACACACACTTTTAGCACACAGTACAGAACAACTAGCGATGAGCAGAGCAGAATAAGTAGAATAAGTTCCTATATTTCCAGCAGTACCAGAGTGTCAGAGTGCAAAGATCATGACACTGGAATGAACAGCTAAACGCTTGGGAAAAAAAATGATACAAATAAAAGCTACACACACACAAACGCGCACAGGAGAATACAGCAGGTCAGTAGATATGGATCCCTTCCACCCGTGACTTTTGCAGCACATCATTCCTTCTCCCTTTTGTCTTTCCTGCCTTTAGAAACGGCAGGATTTCAAACATCTGTGCGAAAAGCAGAGGCCAGATCGGCACAGATCACGTCTCCAAACTACAATGCTGCAACTTTTTCAACACGCGGGGCACAATGCGCACAAAACCCTTCCGCTGGACGAGGTCGGCCTCAGATGATATTCTCATGGTAACGAGGGGAAAATCTTTTTCTACAGATCAAGAAGGCAAGACAGAGTGTGTGTGTGTGTGTGTGTGTGTGTGAGAGAGAGAGAAAAGTAAGAGAGGCATAAATACACACAGAAAAGACTTGGACTGGATTCATACCCATGAGGGGGGTCTACCCTGAGTCTCTCACTCCACTTCCCTTCCTCTAATACTCCCCCTCTCTGTGTCCCCCCCCATCCTCCCACACACACACACACACACACACACACACCCTTACCCTGACATTGTGTCCGTCCAACAAAGACGTCTCTGCAGCCCCCTCATTATAAATACATGTCATTGGATCACAGCTCGTCTGAATCCCTGAGTCTGCTGTGCTCTAAGTGGCCGTGACTGAGCCCTGAATGGGTGGCCAAGCGACAGCTATACCAATAGAGCGAACAGTGTGTGTGTGTGTGTATATGTGTGTGTGTGTGTGTGTGTGTGTGTGTGTGTGTGTGTGAGAGAAGAGAAGACT
>OMKZ01020286.1:0-11047 GCA_900302535.1 Neoniphon sammara | reverse complement strand
GGAAAAAACACTTTTTTTTCTTTATTTTCAGTTTCTACAACCTGTAGATAAGGGAAGGACGTGTGGGTTTGTTTATTTATAAATGGAGTTTGCACTTTTGGCACCATCAAAATCGTTTAGTGCAGCTTTAAGAGTGCGTTCGTGATTTCAGTGGATCAGTTCAGTGCATACATGTGCTGTATGAAGCAAAAACCAAAACCATACAAGAATGTTCTCTTAAACATACAGAATATTGTTACAAAATGAGATATCCATCACTGCTCCTAAAAAGCTGTCACTGGCATGAAGCATAAGACTCATTTAAGAAAAACATTTCATTTACTAGAAGACCTTTGCCTGCTAACTTTTGGATAATGTAATGATCTGTGTTGTTGATCTATTGATTGATTTTGAATGACACTCCTCATATAAAGACGTGATGCAGACAGTAGATGGCTAAAACATTTTCAGTTAATGAAAACTGATAATAACAGTCTATTGTCAAAACTTCACTTCCATTAAATTCCACTTCCCTTTGAACATAAATGATTTTCGAGTATAAAGTTAGTCTGGGGGGAACTAATTAGAATTCCAAGGGTCAGCCTTGGGAGGCCTTCAACAATAACTAAAAAGCTAAATGCAATACTTGTATAAAAGAAAATCATACAAAAAAAAAAACACATTCCCTTTGAAAGGACTTGCTTTAGTCGTGCCTGTGTTTCAATGTCTTTGAAACATTGCATAAAGGTCTATACTTCTTTTTTAATGCAATTAGAAGTGAAAGAAGAAATCTACAGCACTTTTTGAGGAAAATGGGCAATGGACAAAAGGACAATTTTTCCTTTTTGAGTCAAAGTCCTTGGGTCCCTTTAAGTGCATTAGTCCGCTAATTAAATATTATATGTTTAACGAACAATACCCCTTTGAAAGCTGCTGGATTGTTTGACTCAAAGACATGGCTGCAGCCTTGATGAGTGGAACTGTGCACGGCCGTGAGGAGGTAAAGAACAGCATTGTTGCCATTCCTCTCTTTTGACCTGCCGTGATCCTTTAAAGAGATTTTACAATCACATTCCCTTTTGTACTTGCCTCAAAGATAAAGACACTAGACTAACGCAATTATTCAGGCTACAGAGTTCTCAATGTCATTTCCTGACATGTTGCATGTATTTCAGGGGTTCTGCTTTGCTCATCTCATTCACAACACACAGACTCGGTGTGCATTGTTCACAGCTGTCGGATGCACTGGAGGCTGCCAAACTGTTTATGAGACAAGCTAAACAGCCTTGTGTTGAAAAGACAAAAACTGTATGTTGTTGCTCTGCACATGGTTCACTGGTAGGTTTGACTTTTTAAAGGTGCACTATGCAAAATTGAGGATTAGTTGAAGTCAGGTCCGTTTAGACTCAACTGACAAAAATGTGGAATAAACACGTAATCAGCGATTCATTAGCATGATTTATTAGGCAGAGGATGAGGACCATGTAGACTGAACCATCACATTTATATTTATTCCACTTTGTTGTATCAGTTAAGTCCAAAGGGTCCACATCTTTGGAATAATGATGAGAAACATGCAGATTCAACCATCAAATTGTCCTTATTCCATTTTTTATTTTTATTTTATTTTTTGCCATTTGAGTCTAAACAGTCCTCACTTTCCAGCATCTTAAAGTCTATTTTTGGTGGGAAGATTTTAAAGCAATCATTTTTTTTTTTGTTGTTATGAAAGTGTCGTTATCTATTCTTTTTGCTATGCACACTTTCTCTCAACCTGCCTCTCCTACCTCTTCTTTAGTTGGGGATTTCCTACATTTCCCAGAATGCTGTTTGATAACCCCTGAGAAGGGCCTTATAGACCTTTTTCACAGCAGCCATTCTGAGATGAAATATTAGGTAAATACAGGTGTTACTAATCATCAATAAAGGTTTTGTAACAAAATAGAACAAAACATTAATTAATGTGATTAGTAACACCTGTGTTTACCTGCTATTTCATGTCAAAATGGCTGCTGTGCAGAAGGTTTATAGTTATTGCATTCAAACAAAGGTAGGGGAATGGTTATATAAATATACTACAGCAAGGCAGCACACTAGTATGTCAATATCAGGATGAGTTTATGATCACGGCCATGCCAGATACTCAAATGCAACATGTCTTGTTGCTGCACTGCATTCTGGTCCATGATGCTGCAGTCAGTGGAGAAATGGGCCGCTTCTAGGATGGATTTCTCCCTGTATGATAGCTGAATATTGGTGCAACGTGGCAAGTCTAGAAAGAAGCACTTGCCCTTCCAATTCTTAGGGACTGACACCAAAACCTAAAATTTATCAATGATCAATGATTATTAATGAATTTCTGTTGTCACACCATGGAAATGTCTCAGCATTACATTACTTTGTCTATGTGTGGCCAATTATCAGCAAGAATAATAGAAATACACAAAAAATAAAATGGACCCAGAGATGCAAGCTACAATACATTGGTAATAACTGTTTTAATAACATTAGTGTTTTAGAGTCAATTATTCCTTTAAAACCACACCATGAAAGACTTGTATGCAGAAACACACCTGTCTTTTAATCCTAAATCATGAGGCTACAACAGATAAGAGCATCCTATCCAGCTTTGGTGAGACTTCATTTGCACAAATGAAATTTTAGGGTTGGGTATGGTCACTTCCTCATCCACAAATAGTTCTGAATCCAGAGTCAAGCAAGAAACACAAACTGTACCCTAAACGTAGTCTTTTGGTAAGAGAAAAGTTGGAGGATATCATCTTGAAATAATACACCACTTGTAAATCGACTGAAATGGAAACAGTATTTTTTCCCCCCCAACAGCACTGTAGTGAATAAGCCTGCAAATAACCCTCTTAGGGGTTTTATGATCAGGCTCAGTTTTTGTGGCTTTATGCGACTCGGCTAAATGTGGGAACAATTAATGTGTTTCTGGCATGAACTTCATCTCAATTTGCCAAATAGGCTTATCGGCATACTGACTGTGGTAAAACAAATATTTGAAAAATCACAGTGATAGCAAAAACAGATTAACTCACCCTATAGGTTGCAATAACAAACAATAGAGAGCACATAAAAAAGCTTACTCAGTGCCTACGATGCCATGGTGGATTTAACCTACTGTTGCAGAATTAGACAAAGAAAAATCTCTTTCACGTCACTGAAAACGCATCTTGGACCAGCATTTGATCAGAATGGGCTGCAGTTGATTGTATTTTTGAAAAGTGCCTGGTGCTCAATTCGCTGTGTCTAATTCAGCGCCAGTCCAAAATATTCCTCTTTCTTCTGAAAGTAGAAGTTGAGTCGTGCTATGGCGTACCTAGAGGGAGAGCACAGGAAGCAGAAAGGTCAGAGAACATAGGACTTTGCTTACAAAACAATAACAAAGTCAATTTTTAATAATCTAAATATAGTCTAAACCCCAAGTAGCCGTGCACTCTTAAAAAATATAGCATTTTCAACATCTGCATGTCTAGTTTTAGCTACTTTTCAATGCAACATACCTTTGCATTGAAAAGTGAATACAATGCATATGCAGGTATGTAAATATGTATTTGAATAGCTTGTGCTGTTGCTATAGGGTATGTTGGGTTAAATAGTAGTGCAAATGTGCATTATCCCCAAAATGACCCATCCCTTTTTAAGAGTAGGGCTACGGTGCATGGGAATCTGTAAAATACACTAAAGTAGTAAACTTTTTAAGTTTTAAAATGTAGATAAACAGGTTAAACAGGTTATGGTTCATAGAAATGGAATTCATGGGGGTTCAGTCTTAATCTTAGTTAGTCTTGTTGGATTTGATTTTCAGTCTTCTGCAGTGTGATTTATTACAAGTTTTAAAAATGAATTCCCCTGTTGCCAGAATCACGTATTTTAAAATGAGTCAGGTTCAGAGAATTAATTAAAAATTTTCAGTCTCCTTCTTTTTTTTTTTTTTTTGTAGGAAAAAAAAAACTCTTTTGAGGAGGGATCAAACAGAAGCATTAGGGTGACACTGAGGGATTGTGTTAAAATAATTGAGGCTGTGAGAGTATAATGCTGTGAAAAAGAGCACTTGTCTTCAAAAGATGGAGTTGGAACAGGGAAAAAAAGAAAAAAAAAGTTCAGTGTAACCTGCAAGAAGACACCTTAAAGAAAAAAAACCATTCACGTGTTTGTATTGTTACATGCCCCACTGTTTGCTTTGAATAAATCTGGGCAACTTCACGTCATATAATGGGTTTCTGTGGCCTTTTCCGAGCAGATTTGTATTTGAAAAGGTTCAACAGCCTCAAAAGCAGATTCATTGTGGGCCAAAGAGTTGAAACTTAACTACATGCACTTGTAAAGTTTTTTGTTTAAATCGGGGTCAAGACATGCTTGACATGTCTCAATCTCCTTTTCACTGTCACATTTTTTTCTCGGTCTTTCTTGCCAACGTATGCGCAATCGTGTTATAAAGAAAGAATATAGCATAATCTAAAAACACTCATCACTTTCAAATGAACCTACGTCAAATGCATTGTCTTGTTAGGTTGCGGGTCTTCTTGTAGGTTAAGAAGGGGAGTTTTGTTGTCAAAACTTGCAAGACAGTACATTTTCAAGTCTTTCCTCTCTGCCTCAGCAAAGCCCTGAATTTGAGAGGCTGGCCAAAGCGTTTTTTAAAAGTTAACCACAAGAAAAGTGGTTTTGTATTTGTTGAAACCATATTGCCGAACACTTCAATATATCTGATGTCTGAGTATGTCATTGCCCTTGGCCATTATACCATAGCCTTTGAATTTAAGTGAAGTTTCAAAAGCACAGAAAGTGGAGTTTGTCCTTTAATCAGGGCTTTCACTAAAACTCCTGAGTGTTAAATCAGTTTTCTCTCCCTCTCTTAGTGCTGTGTGAGACAAAAAAAGAAAGAAAGAAAGAATTCAAATACCTGCCTTTTAGGTACTTGTATTCCATCACTCTGTGCTCTGCCTGTATCTGCAGGTTCTTGTGTCATTGTGTCAGAGTTTAGCCCGGATCGATCTGTTACTGTTTCTCATTTTTTGTTGTCGTTGTTTATATGATTGCTTCACTTGTTGAGCACTCGGATATGAAATTTGCACTGATTCTGACAGTCAAAAGAAAACAGTAAATTCGTTTTTTGGGAGATGATAATAGTCATTGTTGCAGCTGAAGTACACATTCAACAGAATTCAGCCAGACTGACGTTGCGTTTCTATGCCGTGTGTTTTGAAAAGACGTGCAAACAATTCTTTCTCAATAAACAGCACGACTTAATTGAGGATACCAGTAAAATATTGATCAGGTATTGATTCAGGTTATTTTAAGGGGACATATTAAAGGGACATTTAGTTAAAATGATCAATGAGCAGGGCTTCATTGTCAAGACTCCTGCATGTCTACAGCCGTGTCATTTTGCTCTATTCAATTAATTAAAAAAAGAATTTGTTTCATTAATATATTATCTATTACTATGTTGTAATTATTATCTTTACATTGCATATTTGCAACAACCATCAAGGGTGTGTCTCTCTCTCTCTCTCTGACATACACACACACACACACTCACTCACTCTTCATAAGTGGAAGTATTTGGCCCCATAAAATTATTTTGGAGTATTCCCTACTTAAAAGAACGGCAACCTTCACAGACAATCCCATTCAGCCCCACTTTTATTAGGGCGGACACCTTAAACTAGCGTGCTTAACGTTTATCATCATCAGAGATGAAACTGAGACGGTCTCTATTTAAGCAGAAGTAGGGGGAAAATGAATTCCCTCCAAAGCAGGTATTCCGTTTCACAATGTGCTTTTGTGCACGATTCCCCCAATTTCGCAGTCAGACTATTCCAAACAGTGGGCCTCCTCCTCGTTCATTTCCTCATAATAATGTCTTTGTCAAATAACGGCTCGCCTTGCCAACACGTCCACAAATCTAAACCGCTGACTCGCAGACACTTTCAACACATGAATAAAATCATATAAGGAAAGTAAATATGGACGGTAGAGGGAGGGCGGGTTTGCATTCCCCTTGTGGCTCCCTATTGTCACATCTACATCTGGCCTTGGTTAGAGCACAAGGCCCGGGCGACGCCTGTCACTCGTTGGGAAGTCAGCGGAGATTTGGCTCGGGGGTGTAACAGAGGGAGGAAACAGGCCTACAGACACACATGCACACACACACACACACACACAGTTGAACTCCCTATCTCCTTTTCCTCAATAGAACTCGCTGTTTATCGCAAAATTAGAAAGCAGCATCCATGTTTTCAATGCCGTCTTGGCCAGGAACGGGACAGATCACATGTCTAATGCCAATAATGGGCAATGTAAGGGCAGACCCTGTGGTATGTGCTCATCATCAGTATTTATGAATGAAAAGATGATATCTTCTACTTGATTGCTTGATCACTCTGTTGTCTAGATCACGATCTAACCGTGATCAAGGATCCTCAAAGCCTTGGTGCTGGCTGGCAGTGTGTGTGTGTTTGGGAGGGGTGTGTGTGTGTGTGTGTGTGTGTGTGTGTCCCTTCAAACATTAGACCAGGTATCCCACAGTTACCGCCGCTCTCCGAGCTCATTTCAGTTAACCCTCTAGTTAAAGGAAGGTAACCCGACCCTCGCCATGCACTTTGGGACAACCTCAGCCGGCGGCTTAAGCGGAGCAGACGTCTAGCAGGCGCATGTGGCCCAGCCAGGGATGATAGAGGTATATGTAAGGGAGGACCGACGGCACTGGAACAATAGTGCCTCTGTGCCTCGGCACCCCTCTGGATCACATTTCCTCCGAGGTCCAGATCGAAATGTGGAGGGGGGGCCCTGTCGCTGATCTAGCGAGCGGGCAGAGAAAGCCACACAGAGGGGAGGGTGCCGTATGTCAATAGTGATTAGGATCACCATCACAACTGTGGCGGGTGTGGGGCACACAGGGAAAGGAGAAAAGGAGCAAAAAGGGAGGAGGTGGAGGGAAACATTTCGCCCTCGTGAACTTTATTGTCTGGGCTGCGGCGGTGAGGAATGTCTTCTGGATTTGTTTGGAGATAGGAAGGCCCCTACCTGAATCATGAGACGTTACCGTTTTGAAAAACGAAAGAGGTTAGTCTTGATTCGCGGGAAGGTCTTTGTGAAGCTCGAGGCTTTCATCTTTACATGATGTGTGGGTGAAGAGTGAAGAAAAGCCAGGAATTTCATACGTAAATATTTTGGCTAGGTTTAAAAGTGACAAGAAGAGTAGAGGCGTGCGTATCAAGCCTGTTTTAGGCTGGATAGAGGACAACTTGAAACTCAAATGAAAAAAATATATATATATCCACACACTGGGCTCAAGTTCCTTACCCTTTATTGCATTTTTATTGCCAACAAACTCTTTGTCAGGCAATCCAGTGACAGCCCTGTTTGTCTAAACATTGCAATAAAGTTGCTTGAATTCAGTCTGCTGGATATATTTTTTTCCCATTTGTATATATTTAAGTGATGTATGATGGTGTGAAGTAATATGCTCAGTTAAAGGCAACTGGGAGGAGCACAAACCTTTGGAAGTCAAAGTCAATGGAGGAGTATCTTGCCTGCAGGAGGGCCCAGAGACCCCAGAAGAAGTTGGATGCCTGGTGGAACACAGAGCGATAATGTTAGTAAAGATCCAAAGACTGTGGAGACACCTGGCATCATCACTGTCAAGGTTGGGGGTTCTAGTCCCTATGTCAGTGTGTAGAGCAAGGCACTAATGCTGCCTTGGTTCCAGTCTCCAAAAACGTCTATACCCATTGTAATGTGGAAGGCTTTGGAAGAAAACATGTATTTTTTGGTTTGACTGTATTATGTCACAGACTGATGACTTCTGAGGTATTTCCCTGCTTCACACCCAATGCATGATGGGATAGGCTGCAGCACCTGTGACCCTGAATAGGAATAAGCAGGTATGGAAAACGGATGGATGCATGGATTTTGTCGCCTCCTGTTGAAAAACTGTTGACCCACTACTGGCTTTGTTTATGCTGTGATTGATTGGATTCATTGGCTGTTGGATTTATTAGAGTTATGTTTTGATACTGTAAAAGTTGTGTCTACATTAGGAACATCCCGAGCCGATCAAAGATTGGAATCAGACACAATAATGGTGTATTTTGATTGACTGGCATTGGCTACACACCAATCCCGGTCCATTCATTCATTTATTTAATTCCACTCCTCCGGTCCATTTGTGCCAAATGTTGTAAAACAAACAAAGAAAATTTATATGCCGTGAACTATCCATCATCTCTTGCCGTGAGGTGCAAGGTATGGAGGGAGGGGAGTCACATCATCACGTCTGCGGTGTGGAATTATATTAAATTTATGACAGAAAGCAGCACAACAGCTCGCCAGCAGCAATTGAGCTTCTTTCAGTGTTAACATAATGGAATTTATTGTTATACTTCAGATTTTGAACATAATGACAATGACAAAGGTTATTAAAGACAAAAGAAAGGTAGACATACTGTAGGTAACTGTAGCTTATTGTACTGTAGCTCATTCCTTGCTTTGGTTTTACTGATTTTAAACCAATCAGAGTGATGCTTGTGGTTTGCAGCTATTTGTTTAAAAGGACAATAAAGAAAAAATATAGAATTGGGACTTAGTATTAACAGATACTCAGCACTAAATAATCAGTTGGTTCGGAGACAAGATAAAGTTGATGGGAATGTCTCTAGTCTACAGTTGTAATGCCTGTAAACACTGGAAAAAATGTGTCATCTGTTTCTGTTATGATGGAATGATGTTGTAAAAAGTTTATTTTCCATCTAGAAATCAAACTTTTACACAACACTGTGCGAATGTGCTCACATGGCCAGCTCACCAATAAATTGTGTCTTTAAAAGAATGGCAGCGAGAAATTGTTATTAGCCTGCGGTCCTCATACGCTCTTTTGAGTGTCTAATCCATAATCATTCAGCGTTCAAAAGGCAACTTTGCGCTCGCTCCCTCCTCCAGGGGGGTCAGAGCACAGGGTCAGATGTCAGTGTGTCAAGAACGCCACAGCAAGACAGATGCTCCCTGACATGGGGGTTGAACCTGGGCATCTGGTTCCAGGATGGGCTCGCTAACCGCAGGGCCACGCTGCCAACATGTAATCATTGCAGAACATGGGACAGGAGCACGTTTAAGAGCTGTAAAAGTTTGGTTTATGTAACTGTATCCTGGTGAAAAGCTGTAATGGTGATGATATTTGTTAAAGATCACAGGCGCGGCATGGCTTCACCAGAATGAAACGGTGTGCTTCATTAGGCCTTTTTTATGTTTTCATACACTTATGCTAGTGCATTGCACACCATTACTTGGACACCAAATTCAAGGACTTTTCAATGACTTTTAAGGTCTTTGTTCAGTGAAATTCAAGTACTCTAAATTGGCATGTTTTGGAGCGAGACATGCCACTGGTCAAAAAGAGGTCTCATATTTTACTCCTGGATTTGTCAAGGCAAGACACCCTGGTGAAATCATTCATTTTTAAACCGCTGTAACAAATGTCCTCAGGGCTTTCCTCAGGGTGTGCTGGTGCTGAGATTAGAAAAACTCCAGAGAGAAATCAAATACTCAAGGCTATCTGTTCATCAAAAAAAAAATCTTTAAGGCCTTTTTAAATCTTTTTTTCCAAGTCCACAAACTTTAAGGAATTGTCAAGGCCTGTGGGAACCCTGTTTAAAACACACTTAAGCGACTTTAAGTTGTTGCGTTTTAACTGCTCCATTAACTGTTGCTGCATGCCAATTGTGTGCTGCACAGTCAGAATGACAAACCTCTGTATTGAATGGTTCCCTCCTTAATGGCTTTGCTCACTTAGGCTTGTGGACTTCTATGCCTCCATAAATTTCTGTTGTTCTCCACCCTTATTGTAAATCTTCATGGTAGGACCACTAATAGCAAGTCCTAATAAGATCCAGACAGGCCTCTGTTCTGTGGCCCAGTGATATAATCACATTTTTATTTGATAATCAAATAAAGGGTGGAATGAAATACTTGCAGAGCAATGTGCGGTTTCCCCTTGGCTTTATTCCCCTCCCTGGCAGATTTTCATCTCTAATCTCTGTCTTTAGTTGGAGAGAGAGATTGAGCGTGTTTCCATTATGATTAATAACTGCTCTCCATTAAGAGACCATTAGCCTTAACGCTAAGCAGAGGCCGCCAGTGACAGGGAGCCATTGAGAAAAATGGAGATGAGAGACGTGTGGGGAGGGTGACATCACAGCGCTGCAGACTTTAGCCTCTATATCACGGGGGTTCCCTGTGGAGGAGAGGACGCGTCGTCGTAAAGACCCCACTGTGTTTTGGCACACTTTGCCGGCATGGGATTAAGATTCGAGGGAAGCAGCTTCACTCCGCAGAGCGTTGGCCACCAGCCACTCTTTGTCAGTGCCACACAGTGGAGACATAGAGCTTCCCTGGATGTACAGCAGGGAGAAGCCACGTGGTTTCCTTGGTTCCTGAATTTTGACCATTCATTTGTAGGACAGACACCTAATTGGATATGGTTCAAGCCATTTTTCCAAGCAATTACTAAGTCATACAAATGGTAAAATGGCATGAAACCCACTAAAATGTAAAAAGACATTTACATAGATTGAGAATTATTACCGTAGTTTGAGATTTTCAAAAGGCATTTACACAATCTGATTGTTTATATGATCGGGTAATCACTAGTTGAGTATGTGAAACCAGGACAACAATGCTTCAGACAAACATTTTATTAATGATGACTGATGATAAAAAAAAAATGTATGTGTGTGTGTGTGTGTGTGTGTGTGTGTATATGTGTGTGTATATATATATATGATGAAACAATTGTCCCATTTTTTTTTTCAGTTAACAAGCACAGTTTCCTTGATTTTGACAGCCTAAAGTTACTCGCGTTCGAAACTTGGCTTATTAAGTGTCAGTGATCCATTTCTCCCAACTCCCCCGAGTCAAGAGTCCTCGTCGGTTTGTCATAAAAAATCTGATTTCAATCAACATGATGTTATCGCTTCTCTTTCTCCATTCCAGCCCATATTTCTTTCCCCCCTTCTCCTTCTCCATTTTTTGGCTCAGGCATACA
>OMKZ01020277.1:3758-13772 GCA_900302535.1 Neoniphon sammara | reverse complement strand
TAGGCTATATTAATTCTAGTTCGCTCTCTTACTGGTGAAACACACTCTGTCACTTGCGGTACAACAGCGCGATCTAGTGCCACGTTGACGCACGTACAGTATCAACAGCACCAAGCTGAAAATAAGCATGTCTGAGTAGGCCTATACGTGCAAATATTATTGCATTAAGCCCCATAACCCCACAGAGAATACTCACCGTAGCTCAATTTTCAGTTCTGAAACCATGAAAACTTAAAATTTTCATTTTTTTAAAATCGGCGTTATCAATGTCGTTGCATCAGTTTTAGTCTTCTATTACTTTAAACAAAGCCTCCCTCCTTCCTGGGGTTGGATATGAATTTTCTGTGGGCACCTCCACTTCACTCAGTCATCAACAGTGTTTATATTAAGTGCTTAATTAAACACAGAAGAATTCCAAAATACTCAAAACACCCAGGACCTCAAACCCATGCATAAACCCAAAGACCATATTGGAATCGGCTTTCAAATAAATAACTGCCAATCACCCATGTGCAAAACATTTATCTTGTATTGAGTGCGCCGGCTGTGACTAGTTTGGAGAGGGAGCGTCTCTGGCCGGGAAAGCTGCTCTCAAGGCCACGGAGGGCTCTACAGTATTGGAGTTTTTTTTCCCCTTAAAGAAATGGACAGCTATCATAAGACAATGAACAACGTGAAATGAGTGATTTCCCCTTGTGACCGATTGGTGGAGACTTTAGAACAGGGATTTTTAAACGTTTTAATATTAAGGACTAAATATATACCCGAACATTCGCACATTAGGCTACAGATCCAAATTAGAGAAGAGTGCTGCCTTGGAATGAACTTGAAAAAAAAAAGTTTACGAATTATTTTAACTCGATAAAGATAAATAAACTTTAATGTTCCTAGTTTGTGGTCACATTAAATTGTGTTTCGTTTGAAATGTAACGAACAAAGATTTAGTAAATACTGTGTGGCATTCTCAAACAGGAGTAATACACAATTAAAACAACAACAATAAAAACACTGAATACTGACGGTGTTTTGATTCGCACACATAGGCTAGTCTACTCTTTGAGGTGTTAGTGGACGATGTTCAGCTAAAAAGAAAGAACATTTTTGTCATGTGAATATCCTTTGTCAAAAGTTTTCCCCGTCATCAAAGCAACGTGTCTACCTTTCCTAAATAAGTATGAATGAAATAAGATTAGCCCACTATCTCACCAGTTGTGGCTAAAGGTCTCAGCTCTCAGAATAATAGTTTACAGCAGAGAAAACCCTTTAAAAATGTATCGTTTTAAAAATCCACCCTCATGAAAATACATACTACTACACTTTTTAAGTGTTGACATGACTGAGCGTAGCCAACACATGAGCTGATCGCTTGCAAAACATCTTCCTGGGTATGGCAGGCTGTGCTTTTTCATTATAAATGTGAATGGCACGCACAGTAAGTGATCGTGTAATGAGGCTGCACAGGAAAGCTATAGACCCCATAGGAATGGCCTGCGGCAGGAACATTGTCACTGTAAAAATAAATAAACAACTAAATAAATAAATAAATAAATTGTAGAGTTCCACAGAAATACTACGGGTACAAAAATAATAATAATGGAACGCCAACTATTAGCTGTTACTCATCAGTGGGTAAACACACCCACTTTATTTACTCAAACTATTTAATTGTGGACTTTGTTTGCCCTTTTAGGTCATACATATTTGTGATGATTCACTAGCCTATATTATGGCTATATTGTAAGCCTTCACTTGACTTGATATATGAAGTTCATGGGATTATTTAAAAACGATGCATTTGAAACGGAACATGAGATTTGTCTCATGAAACGTTTACCCCCCTTTCACGCCTGCCTGTATCTGTATTGGTCCCACTTTAACAGAGAAGACAAATTCACAAAATATATTGAACTCCGATTGGGAATTGGGACAGAAATAATTTAGAAAACCCGATATTTTAGGCTGTTAATGAATGTAATTTTCACACACTCACGCATCGTTTTTAGTGGAGTTATGGTAATATTACCAAGATTATCAAGATACTGGTTGTGTAAGTCCTTATTATAAAAGTAATTGATTACAAAGTGTGAAGTTGCTAAAACACGGATTGTTGGCCGCATTATTATTAAGTATTGATTGAACAGGTCATTTCACGTGCTGAATGGCTCTGCTGGTTTGAGTTTTATATGTTAGAGCATTTATCCAACATTGTCTGACAGCTAATGTCTTTGTTTACTCCCAGTCTTTCCGTCTGCAGTCTCAGCAGATGAACGATGGTTGAATGGGAAGAGCAGACACACCGTGACTGCTGTTTATGACAGGAGACAAATGATTGATGTCGTTTGGAGGCTTTAAGAAAGGAGGCGTTTGTGTTAATAAGTGGTGTTAATAACTAATAGGATGCATATTTGCATGAATATCAGTCTTCCTGTGCTCTATAAAGAGACATATGGCCAAAATAAGTTGTTTGCATATTTCATTGACAGGGAGGTGACCTGTGTTCTCTGTCTCATTTTCTTTCCACCTCTAAATTAATCTGATCTGATCTCACCATTAATATGAATGTCATTCATCTGCACTTGATTGCATGCTCCCCAACTTATCACTGCTCGCTTAGGAAAATATGAAGTCAGTGCCACTGACATTCATTAGGTTTGTCTGTTATACTTTATCATATGATTGCTTTGACTCAAACTTCAGTTTCAATCTGCAAAAATCACAATAAGAACCACACTGAGCTGCAAACGTCTTAGCCAAAGTCAAAAAAGGCTGTGCTTACATTAAAACGCACAACTCAATAATCATGTTTGAATGATTATTGCTGGTCAGGCAGGTCGCCAATTCAATAAAACACTTAATTTCAATGCTACTTTGTTACCTGAAATATTGTAACATTGTAACATCGTTTTTAAAGTTTATTCGTAAAATTAGTTTACACATTAATCATGGTCAAAAACTGTGTCGCTCTGTAGATTAACTCTACTGAATCACGTGATATGACATCACATCCCAAACTAACACAGCATCCAGTAAAATTACTGCTCTGTAATTACGACAAAACTAAACACCAAAATCACTTCTCAATTATGGCTCCCTATATCTGTTAAAATGTTCTATTCAATATGAAGCCAGAATGAGAATATGATTTTATTTTTTACTGTTTATGTAAAGAGATTATTATCAGTCATGAAAGGAGGAGGTCTCTGGGGTAACACGATCAAAAAATCTTTTTATTTAAGGTGCAACAAGGAGACTAACGATTCGATGTTGGCTGCATCAGAATCCAGAAATGTCAAGGGCAAGGTTAAGTAAATGATGATGTGATGATGTGCTCATCACATTATCAGTTTACTTAACCTTGCCTTTGATGAAGAGGCAGCCAGAACAGAATCGTTAGTCTCCTTGTTGCACCTTAAATAAAAACGCTTAATTTAATTTTGCTCCAGAGACCTCCTCCTTTCATGTCTGCTTGTCCTGCTCCTGTGATGCAACCATCTGCTGAACACCAATAGAGGCTGATGCGCGAAGGTATTGCTTAGATTATTATCAGTATTTGTACTTTTTGGTTTCTTTAGTTTATTGTTACTGGAAAAAAAGCATATGTTGAATTTTTGCTTTGTGTACCTTACACTATTGTACTACCTGTATCCATGGCTCAGTCATGCAGCACTCAGACCACTAGATGGAGCTGTACTCCAGTGTATTGGATCTTCGTCACCCTTCAAAAAAAATCCTCTAATATGGAAAATGCAGCAGCAGCAGTAAACTCATTGGTTCAGCATAGTGGATTGTATTAAGGAAATTAGGACCGTCTTTGTAGTCTACTCAAAAGCATTTTCTTTCAATATGTGATTGCTGATGTATTCCTTCTGTCCCTCTCTGTTCCAGATATGGAACATGGACATTACCAAGTCCAGATGATACTGCTGTACTCCACACTCCTCACAGCACCAGAGGAAGGCCACTTCAGTACGACCAGCATGATTCACTTGTTCCCCCACTCTCTGTGTAAAGCTGTAGGCTCGTGTTTCCCAGACTGACTATACAGTGTTTGGTTCCAAACAGATTGAAAAGGATCATCAAATTGTTTGGTACAAATGATTGATGTTTTTGACTGGAAAGTTAACATTTTGTTTGAAGTTATCATGCACGATAGGCTTAAGTATTAAATGGGTTAAGTTTTCTGATAAAGCTAACTGGCCTTTGTCCTTCTGCCATGGCAACACAATAAATTCCTTCACTAATACTTAGTATCTGTTCTGCAACATCAACTGGCTGAAGGCATGATTCCCAATCCCTTCCCAACTCCTTAATAACAGGGTGAATGCATGTTAGTAACAGTTTGTAGTCTAACACCTTACAACTGGACACATTTTATTTGACTTGCCTATCCAGTGACCCATACAACCAATTTTATGCTCCATGAGGAAAGATATTTTGAAAATTATGGGACCCCAGATAAAAGGCATGTGCAGCATGCCATTACAAGTGAGCACTGAAGTAACAGATATTAAACAGCCCACTTGAAAATGCTTTGTGAAGCAATCCATTTTAGACACTGAATACACAGTAGTAACTCAACAGAAAACATTTTGGAAAACCGTGATGATGTCAGAGGTTTAATAGGAGTTGCTACTGCCAAATTTTATCTATATAAGTATGGTAGTCATGAAGGATGCTGCCTTTGATTCATGACCAAAAGCTATGCAGACAAAAAATTGGAGTAGCACAAGTGCGACCGCCCACGTCTGCTTTCTGTTTGTCTGACGGGGCAGCTCTCTCTGAGTATGATCTGTTTACCACACTCTAAAAATACCATGTTGTTGCATTTCCATAAATGCGCCCCTCTCGTTTCATTTGTTTATATGACTTCTTAAAATGCTGGCAACCCTTGATATCCACATGGAAAGGAAGAACGCAAAACACTCTCAGCTGCATAGACAGGCTAGAGGTGGCCATAAAACATGCAAAAATGTGGAAATATTTAAACTGAAAACACTGGATATACCTAGAAAATGCCTGGTAAATCCATTTGCACTGCTATCTAACTTTTAACTGGTGTTTTGAGCCATACTCTTCATGTGATCAGTCTACTGGCATTTGATTTGATGATAGGCCTGTGCACATTTTATTCTGCACTGGAGTTGTTTATTGTTAAATTACAGTGCAAAAGTAACCCTAAGTCTGTAACATTGTACAATTCTTCATACCCCTTCACAATATATTGCCGTCAGCATAGCAGTTGACCAAACATAAATTTGTTATGAATTATTTAACAGTTATTTTACTCACATAATGATTATCTCTATCAGAAACAGGACTAGTATTAAAAGCCCAGTACTGGTGTATGTTTGAGTGTGATTTACTGATAAATACTATGCATAGCAACTATTTTGGAGGCAGCTATACTAAACATTTAAAATCAGTTTGTCATATGTTATTTTGTTTAAAAGCCCTTATTAAATGTGTTGAAATGTGTCATTAATTTTAGAGAATAAATACTTAACCCTGACTCTGGTGGAACCTTGAAAGGGGCCAGAAAGCAATACATATGTGGAAACACTGTGTCTCTGCTGCATATCATACAATTAAAAGCACTGGCTTTAAGGCTATGTAAATTACTTTTTCGTGTAATAGATATGTGCATAGAAAAAAGATAAAGGCTGCTTTTATAGCCTAAAATATATCAGCTTTATTGAAAACCTTTTACAAGACAAAATTGGGCAAATGTCAAAGGGTTATACAATAAGTGCAAAGTTGTTGCAGATCATGTTAGCCTAAAGCATCGTGTGTGTAGTTACTCTAATAGGATAGAACATAGCTATATAGAATATATTTGTTTGCACGTGGTATAAGAGCAAACACATTAAAGTCGTGTTTTTGAAACTTCTTTTGAAGAAGAAAACGCTTGTCAAGGAGCATTTTAGGCAAAGTGGTTTTGCAGGCCTCTGGGGTTTCTTCATTCATTTCCTTCAATGCATAGTTTCTCAGTCCAACCAAAGGCTACTTTGGCTGTGGGAGGCAAAAGTGTGAAAACTAATACCATTTTACATCCTGGTATGAATCTTCCACAAACTGTCCGATATTGTTTGTTCTCATCAATACGCAGACGGACATACAGTTACATTGTTACCGTCGACTTCATGTTTTCTCTCAATGTCCACATTCAACAGCGCCAATGGAGAGCAGAGCTCACATCACACAGGGTTTGATGTCCTGGCAAACGCTCTGGTGGTGGTGATGGTGGTGATGGTGATAGTAGGATCCGCCAGCCGAGGGGTGGAAGGAGGAGATGCCGTTAAAGTTCAACACAAAATCCTTCCTGTCGCACACTGAGGAATGGCTCTGATAACGTGGAATTCCCACTGCATGGGGACAGAGAATAAATTAGGTTTATAGGTAAATAAACAGGTGAAAATAATCAACACAAATAACGGTATATGGTTAATTATGTTGCGTGGATAATAGTATTCTTTTGATCATTTCAAAGCGATTTTAAGTTATTCTTCACCAAAAGCAATTTGTTTAAATGTATTTTTTTTATTATTTATTTATTTGTTTATTTATTTATTGGATTTAATGTTGTAGCCTATGGGCCTGCTGCGCAGATATGTTTGTAGATGGCCTCTATACTCACAACAAATTGTTTTCTGAGCATATGAGCAAACTCTAAACCGCTATATTCCCACCCATTAACCTTAAAATGTAATTTTAGGGTTTTTGCATTTGCGAATTAAAACAATTAAGATAAATTCACCCACAAAAAGGCTATAAAAATGTAGCCTTGACCCTTTCCGCTGCAGGCATATTTTGGAATTAAAGTTTGGTCTACTGGTGCGGAAGGGCAAAGCGTTTTGAACTGGAAAACAAAACAAAGCAACTCCAAAGGAAAGCTCCATAACCTCTTTTTAGATTAGTTCACCCAGTTATAAAAATTTATGACATTTTCCCTCTGTTTGCATAAGCCAGCAGAGGACAGATATCTTTGATAATTTTTGACATTTGCTTTACATTCACCTTTCACAAATGTGTGGTCTGTTAAGCTGACAAAGCACAATAATGTCCGCTTTGTGTGTGCCCCAGTTAATTTTTTAATTTAAAAAAATCATTGTGGCCTACATATCCTTAGCTGTTTTCTTCCATTTAACTCAGGTGCATCTCTTTCTGTAAATGTATAGCCAATAATAATAATTTAAGTGATTTTGGTGGTGAGTCATTTGAGTCTAAATAAGCCTCTATTCCAGAAACAGAAAAATAAATGGAGAGCGCCAGGTTATGGCTCCGTCAAGGTCGTAAGGACTCCAGATGTGACTGTGTTTTTCAGAGAAAGACAGCAGGCTTTATCCTCCAGGGCCACAGCGCACTGCCCTGTGTCTGTTTTCACAGACAATGCAGGTTCTGATAGGCATTAGTTACTGGGCATGCAGAATCCCACACATTTTGTGTAGGCTTAAGACGCTGCGTAAAGTTTAAAAAGCCTTCCGTCTCTTGTGGATACGCGGTGGTTGAAATCCTCCTCAGTGTGGTCCGACCTGCACAGTCTTTGTTTAGTTAACCTCCAGGACCCTTTTGGGCTTCAGCATGGGTTACTCGCCTCGGAGAAATCCCCAGACTTTAGTAAAGCCTCAGAGTGTTATGTTAAACTAAATGAGCATGAACTGGGGAGGTGAATTAACAAAGCGACCAAAAAACTAATGCTCATGTGTAATTCTAGGTTGTTGTTTTTTTAAAACTATATTGTAGCCAGGCAATATCCTATGCAGCTTGATGTAAATGTTATATCTATGCAATTCGATTGTTTGCTTATGCGCAGACTTGTGATGAAATAAGAATATATTGCCCAAATCGCTCACTGAAGCCCATCTCCTATTGATGAAAGCTAAATATTTAGCACCCTCTCTTTATGGGCTCGGGCGTTTATTTTATTGAACAAGCTTAGGCCAATGTGTGGGTTCACACATTCTGTTTTATATATAATTTATCTTGTCATTTATTCAACAAAACAAGATAAATCGTTCTGAAAATATATGGCCACATTAAGTATTGAGGTTAGTCTACTTTTAGGCCGAAATATTACGTGGAAATATTAATCTAAATTAAAGCACACAACTGTCACTTAAAAAGCCTATCTTTTAATCGCTATGAACTGCAGTCATCCTGTTGATATCAATTAGCCTTCTGAATAAGTATGAAAAATCATAATTTTAGACTTAGCCTATTTGAGAAATTCGCTGATTGGAGCTAATTGAATTTACAAGTCATTCAAATATTTTGGCCTAAGTGTTAGTCTATTTTATTTTATTTATTTATTTAATATTAAGAAGTAGGCCTGTCTTGAAGATGGGCTGGAAATGCAACGAGAATTATATGCTATGACTCTTTGATTATAACTCCCTGAGATATAAGATAAAGGTTAATATGTGTTTTTGTTGTATCTAATCCTTAGCATGATCAGCCGTATATATAGACTATATTATATTTTTGAGTTTGAGATGCTTTACCTGATATGTCGTTAGTGTGGGTGTCCCTGCCGTTCTGGTGAAGGTAGCTCTGCTCCAAGGAGTAAGGCGACATGCCAGAGTGCAAACCAGAGGATGCGGGGCTGCTGGAAGCTAGAGGCTGCTGTTTGATGTAGGGGGATCCGCCGGAGGACGCCCAATGTGCGGATGTACTGGCATATGGGGAGTGGCCGTCCAGAGCGCTGGCCATGGCTGGAGAGGACGGTACGGGACTGCTGCTGCTGTCCGGTCCATATTCCCCGTTTGGAGGTACGGGACAACTCGCCATGTATGTGGACCCGGGGCTCGGTGACATGTGGGGTACGTGGTGGCCGCCGCTTAAGCCATCGTAACCCCCGGCCATTGAATTGCTCATCATGTCCAAGTTGTAGCTATTGCTGTGACAAGCGAGAGTTGCGGATGGCGCTTGGAAGTCGAAACTCTGCGGTAGAATGGAGGTGCCGAAGCCTATGCCGTTCATCATCCGATACATAGGCTTCAGGGCTTGACATTTTCTTCTAAACCCTCTGGGTCTGCGACGAAACGAGCCTTCCTCGAACATGAACTCACTGGCCGGATCAATGGTCCAGTAATGGCCTTTCCCCGGCCTGCCTAGCCCTTTGGGCAGCTTAATGAAGCACTCATTAAGCGAAAGGTTATGCCGGACTGAGTTCTTCCAGCCTTGATAGGAGCCCCTAAAGAAGGGGAAGCGAGCCTGGAGAAACTGGTAGATTTCACTCAGCGTCAGTCGTTTGGTGGGAGAGCTCTGTATTGCCATAACGATGAGAGCAATATAGGAATACGGTGGCTTTTCCGGTCGCCGTAAACCGGAGCTCGTCTTCTTTCCCTTAACCGCGGTGGACGAGGTTTCTGTGGCGGCTTGTGGGCTCAGCATGGCGGGGTGCAAGACGCCGGACGCCGGACTGGATCTCAGAGGAGGCGGAGGGTCCAGCTGCTGCTGAGGGGTCTCGGTCGTCATGTCAGCTGTGACGCACGACTGGCGTAGAGAGAGAGAGAGGGAGGGAGAAAAAATGGGCTACGAGATGTTTGACAAGAGAAAAATATTGCGATCCGGTGGTCAGTGTCCCTACAATGTCCTTTGTGTTACACCGCCAGTGGTCCTCAGAATCCCAGCGCAAAATGGAGTGAAACCTGTGTCCCGTTACGCACGACTCTCCCGTTACGCACGACTCTCCCTTTACGCACAGAGAAAGCACGCCGAGTACGCACTATCACAGAGAGGAAGAGTATGTGTGTGGAGGGGGGAGCTGGATATCCACTGGAGACTGAGTGTCCAGGGCTTTAGCACGACACGGGGACTCCAGTGGGTGTCACAGTGGCGCTGAGTGGTGTTCTGTAGCTCGCCGGGTGGCCATCGCCGCCTTAATAGTCCCTAAAGTGAAGGAAACACGAAAACCCCTCGACTTAGGGCGCGCAACAGTCCAGCTAAACAGTGTGGCCACCTATCATTTCATAAATCTTTCTTCCCTCTGCGAGACCCTCCACCCCTCCCTCCCAC
>OMKZ01020226.1:14346-48038 GCA_900302535.1 Neoniphon sammara | reverse complement strand
AGCGTTTTGAACAGGCCCATACCAGCCAGTATTAAGAGTCCTCAGGGCTCGAACAACATCTTTTACAGTGGTTCTTTCACACAGACATTCATATAGCGTGCCTTGCCTATTATTGAATATCAATTTTAGACTGAACTATCATTCAACATAGAAGACTAGTTGTTGTTAATGTTTTTCAGTTTAGTCCTTCTAGTATTAACAATCAAAAAGGACAAAATTTTAGTGTTCAACAAAGAAATTGGGTTTTTATTACTACATTTCAGTAGCTGGCCGTGATGTTTCTAAAGGTCAATTTGAGAAAAAAATACATAACATAATAAGAAATAAGTCAAAGTAGGGGCATCTTCCATGAACTTCACAGACATTAAAAGGCAAGAATTTAAATTTATAATCAGTTAAATTTGTTTGCCAATTAAGGAGTAGGATTGAGAAAAGACTATATGTATGCCCATCTAGTTTTTTGATAAGCGGGTTTAATGTTCACTCAAAACTGATGATGAAATTTTGCATGTGTGTATCACAAGATGCAAATTCGCTCAGTAATATACTCTACAAATACTACAGGATTGTATGTATGTATTAGGGTTCTAGTTTGGACACATGCAACTTTTCCAGCACCTTCAAATTGTTTGTGTTAAAAAAAAAAAATCAACAGTACAATCCCTGCATTAAGGTATGTTTTCTTTTATGTTTCTTTTCATGTTTCTTACGTGTTCAAAATAAAAATAAATAAATGTATTGAATTTGAATTAGATGATCACTGACTAGAGCTCATGGGTAATGGGACATTTTTATTTATCACTTTTGTAGTGACTACTACAATGATATAGTTCTATGAGCCTTTTTACACTGTGGGAGTTCTGATGTAAATGCATTCCAGTGAAAAGCCTGGGGAAACTTTGGACACGTGCAACAAGCTAATACTTGCCATTATAGTGGGCCTTATATACACATGACACTGAGAAGTAGGCGAGCAGGTAGCATAACACATTATTGCAACTTCTATGTAGAAACACAGAAGAAAAATCAGCATCAATCAACAAAGATACTACAACCCTGCCAACTGTCATAACTATATAAAACTATAGTCAAATTGAGTTTTAACATGGAAATTTGATGCAAACTGATTTTTGTTGACTGTCAACCATGTGTGCTAATGGCTGCTCCACAAATGTGACCAATGTTTACATTCTACACATATCCATCCGCTTTGGGCCTTTTCATACTGCATGTGCTTAAGCTCTGGTACCATGTTTTGGGAAATTTCTGGGGTTAGCCCTAAAATATCGGTGCAAGGGTCAGCTGGCCTAGGGCTAAGGTCGGTGCTAGCCCACTTCAGAACATGCTACTCGCTTAGCCCAGGGATAAGGACAATGTGAACAGCCCTATATGAACCCAGTAGCCTGACCTGCCTGCTCTCTTTTGTGGATGGATCATAGCAGGCATACACGTAATGTGAACACTTCAAAGATCTGTGTGTGTGTGTGTGTGTGTTTGTGTGCGGCCATAAACAAAGTCTACCTTCTTTGCATGTACGAACACTTGAAAACAGCGTGACGTGTCATTAGTGAGTCACTCGGCATACGGGATAGGACCCTGACTGGCGGTCGCTTCCTCTCAAGAGATAATGGCGTCGTTTTGCATGAAGCAGACTTTGGCGCTCACCTGCTCATTTCTGCCACAATTGTGCACTTCAGTTCCCTTACTGTTTCTCAAAGGGAATAAATGGTAGCAAGCTGCCATTAGTGAGACACTGGTGTAGTATGAGTCAGCTGTCTGGCAGGTGGAGGCACTTAATGGAGCCCTGAGTGTGAGATTTCTCTTAATAAGGGACTGTATGTGAGCACACTAACTAGACCGGAGTGTCCCACTGCCTGTTCATCTTTGCCTGTAGTGTAGCCATCCGTACTAGATCAATAGTTTTACCACACTTCAAGTTCTAGTCAGTTTAAATGGGTTTGGTGCGCTCTGGTCTGCACTTGAATTAAATTCTGGTCAAGTCACTGACTCATCCTGTCAGTTTCTGCTCACCTGTTGTCCAGCTGACAATTACCTTCGCTGAAATCAGGCTTGCCTGGAGCCCTCTTGCATCTTTCTGCAGAAAGGCTTTTGAAAAAAAATGATTGGAATGATTATTACAGCTTTGGATTTGTCATTTTTTAAGTAGGTTTCTATTTTTATTTAAATTTCACGTTAGTTTAGGTTACTTTTCAACATGGCTTCAGTAGTTTTGGTTTATCTTTTTTTTTTTCTTATGAAAGTTTAGTTTGTGTTTATTTTCAGTTTAATTTCAGCTCTACTTTTAGTGTGTTTGGTAGGAGCGGTATTTTTAAAGGCATAATACAGAAGATGAGTACAGATGTTTTGTTTGTATTGTGTAATACAAATGAAATATCTGTCAATTTTTCAATACATCTTTAGCAAACTTAAAGTTAGGATTACTTTAAATGTCCCCACCCAAAGTTTATTCCCCTTCTTACCCTGGGCATAAACAAAAAGATTAAAACTAAAATCATATATATTCAGTATTTCTGCTTTATATTTGTAAAGCTTTGTTCAGTTTCGGTTGTCTCACAAAGATTTTATTTCCATCAAGAACATTGTTTTAATATTTAGTTTTATCTTAGTTTTAGTCTTACTTAATGATAATAACCTTGAGCTTTGGATACATACAGAGTCACCTGTTTCTCCTCATGTATCCGGTTGAATGAAATTGATATGACATGTTACTTTTATAGCCTTTTATAGCTTAGCCCCATTCTGCATATCAGATACAATATACGGCAGTAGAAAGTTCCCTCAGCCAGTTTTCTGATCAGTGATGGCAAAAAATTATCTGACTGACAGAACGGCTCCGTGTCCAAACCACAGAGCCTGGATAGAGATTTTTTTTAATCATATTTAAACTCCATATTGACTATGTTGCTGGGAAACATTGCCATTGAACCAGGACTGTTACAAATCAATGCATGAACTCTTTTTCGGGACGAGGGAAACAAAACAAAACAAAATTCTCATAGCCAGGCTTCTTTCTCATCAGTGCTGCACAGGAAAAGTTTTCCTGTATGTTCACTCTGAAAAATTGGTGTAACGTCCTTGTCCAATCTGATGCAGCAGGAAACTCCCTCTTATCTGACTCACACCTGACAATAGTAGCACTGTTTTTCATATCAGTCCAGAGTGAGACCTGTGGACAAACAGCACTGTAACCATGAGCCAGACAGGTAAGCCATCCCTTTTCATTGTAACATACATTTTTACTGGGAAAATGTGAAAGGTTACTTGAGTTAATTAGCATGTCTTGCTATTTAGCCTGTTTTTTACACGTCAGTGTCCAAGCAACAGCAGTATAAAGAATAATTAACTAATTTTCTCACGGAGAGTTAAGGTAAATTTACTGAACATTTTCACCATGTTGTGTTGTTTTGAGGGCAGCAAGGTTTCTCCTTCATGTGGGCCAGTTGCAGGAAAGTCTAGAAAAACTGGCAAACATGCTTGTTCCCGCAAATGTAAAGCAGCTTAATTGTCTTGAAGTATAATTAAGATCAAGGGACTCATGATATTTTATTTCCAGATAAATACTCTCATTTGACAGAAGTTACTGTTTGACCAAATATACTGAAATTCACCATGACCCTCCAGTTGTTGGGACATGTTGGGATTTCAGCAAAATATAATTTCTTTGCAGCTGCGGATTTGCTTATTATCTATGAGGCAGAGGCAGAGCAGTGGGCCACCTACCTGCGCTCAGCCTTCACGGGTCCCATCCAGGAGGGCGGGATCTACTGCTATGACATCGGCACGGTGTCCAGCCGCCGGGACGACTTCCTGAGGCTGGGCCAGTTCAAGTGCAAGCTCCTGATCCTGTCCAGGGGCATGCTGGAGGGTCTGTGCCAGCTGCGGCGCTTCTTCCTGGCCCGCGTGCTGAGTCCTGCAGCCCGTGTGGTGGTGCTGCTGTGCGGGGTGGAAAGCCTGGCACCTCTGCTGGAGGTGGTGCCCCTGAACGGAGAGGAGTGCATGCAGATCTCAAGTGAACAAGACGCTCATGAGTACTTGTCCACTGTGACTGATATTGTAAAGAAAGGTATGGCAGAACTGCAACACCATTTGGTAAAATTTGTCTCAAAGAGCCCTATTTTGGACAATTTTGTTGATATATATGAGTTGTTACAGAGCTGGACAGGAGGCAACAGTGTTGACTGAACCCTAATGTCTACACAATGAAACAATAGTAAAATTAAACTATTCGTCTTTTTAAGGGGCCACTGAAACCTCTTTGAGGGCCTCATGAGGTCCCTGGATCCCATTTTGGGAGCCAGCAAGATATAAAACAGTTGTATCCTACCTGAGTTTCCCCACCACCTTTCTTTGAACAGGTCAAGTTAAACAAAACTAGTTTTTTTCATTTTAAATCATGGCAATCAGTGCATAATAAGATCAGAAGTATTAACTCACCATACAGTTAATACTAGATTTCAGCTAAAATGGGTTTTTAAAGGCTGGTACAGATACTAACAGAGACATTTTTGGAGCAAAACTGCCTATAACTGATGTTTTTATGCCAATATTCAAAGTTGAGCAGTTTCATGTCCCAAAAATTACAGGTTAGCAGAATTTTATAAACAGTGTAGAAACAGCTCTGTAAAAGGCATTTAGACCATCATGGGACTCTAAAATTATCCTCTGATACACAGGACAATAATCATAATCATTATGCATACTCAATTATACATATAAATATGAAACTCATCATATCAGAGTTAGAAGACAGTGACTGGCCGATATATTTTAATCGAAAAGCCAAGCTCCGCAAAGCTGTATTTCTGTCTCACTCTAGTTTTATACCACTGGGTAATATCATAATAGATGAGAGTAAAACAGATCGGAAATTTAGACACTGTCTGCGTCCAAATCTTGGAAACCCAGAATACAATCACGCTCTTCAACACAGACATCTTCCAGGAAAGATTATGTGTGGCCTTGTCATAAACGCGAGGAAAAGAATGCTCATTATTTGTAAGAATGCCTCAGCAGCGGCTTGGCAGCCTGTTTTGCGACTTATTTTCCCTGAGAATTATGTGACAATTAATGCTCTTTAGCAGCAGCTGCAGAGGCAGGCTCGGAGAAACCGTGGTACCTCTGTAGCTTGTCCTCATCTACCCCACCAATTATCCACTGCCTTCCTGTTTTTCCTAATTGAACTATTTGTATAAACTAACACGTGGGAGCAAAACTTCTATTTATTCAGGCGAGTGCGGGATGGACATCTGATGCAAATAGATAGTCTTTCCTCTTTGGCTGTCACTGATCAGTAATCTCTAGCCATGCAAATTCAAATGTACCCTGCTGCACTTGATCACCCTGTGACGCAATACAGTTCAGACCCAGTTCATTTATAATCTAAACCAAAAGCATGAGAATTGCAGTGAAGGAAACAGCCTCCTTTCATCCTGAGGGGTCATTTTGTTTCTCTGTTTTTTTGATAAACAGGAAAGGAACTGCAATCTATGATTTGGTTATTTGATAGTCACTATATATCATGAAAATGAGGTTAATGTTACATTTCACAGGGACTCCAGTGACTTTCCAAAACACAGGAACACATTCAATAATATGCGCAATGGAAAAATCATCAAATCAGTCATTTTATGATTCATAAGGACACTTTTGCTGTAAATTATTGGTGTTGCTCCTAGACATAGAAATGACACTGATGAAATGCTCAAGCATGTTTTAATTGCTCTCCTGCTCTCCCCTAAGCCTGAGTGATTCAAACAGGTGGAAAAAAAGGAACATTTCACTGTACTTTTTGAGCACAGACCATATTATCTATATTGTTCAGTCTTCTTTTTGAGCACAGACCATATTTTCTATATTGTGACTTACTAAACTTGTGCTAAATTTCTTATTCTGGCTTGGATACAGATTTTAAGTTTTGTTGTTGCTTCTATGACTTTTTGAATCATTCATAAAGACAATCACAAAAATCCACATGCTATCATTTTCCTGAATCACAGCGAAATACATTCTAATTTAAATTTTAAATGAACTTTTACGTGGCTAAACTTCAGACATTTGACCAACACATTGCTAGTGCATGATTCAATACTGGGTTCACTTCAGTGTCCTGTCTTTTAAAAGGTGCATCCGCCGCAGCAGTAAATGTCAACCCCAGACCGTCAGGATCGGAGCACAAGCCGGAACAAATGCAGTCAGCTGGAGTGCACGGTGTCAGGTCCGGCAGTGTGGTCGTCCCCTCCAGAGTCCCCTGTGGGGTGAGACACGGATCCAGTCACTAGTAGTAGAGCCTGTTTCGCTGAGCACGCCAAATGCCGACTGAACCGCAATGCACTGATTTGTCTCTTTTGCAGAGCACCGTGGAAATGTTCATTCTTTTGAAAGATAAAGTGGCTGGCGGTGATGCTGAGGTTGAGTTCAGCGGTGACAATCAGAGGGTGAGGGTGAAGCCTCTCCACTGGAATGAACACGTCCTCTGTGTCAATACACCCGGTGAGCAAAATGTCATGATAAGTACTGAGTTTATGATAGAAGGAGCACTTATTGCCATATCTTTCACTTCACTGATAGTTAAACTTTGAAAAGCCATAGATTATTTTCTATTATGCTCTTTTTTTCTCTTTTATCTTTGCTTATCTTGCACAGAAACAGAGCATCCTTATCATTTCACTGCATGTTTTACTGTGTATATCTATGTATGTGACAAATAAAAACAGTTGAATATAGTCATCGGTCCATGTTATAAACTGAATGAACAGACCGTGAAAGAAGTCCTCCAAATGATGTGCAACCACATAATGGTTATTCCAAAATATAGATTAAAATCAAGTGATTTCACCGGCTGTTTGAAAATCTACGTTAAAAACAAAAGGCGATTCATGTGCTTTGCCATCAGGGCTCCCAGATTTTGGCTCAGCCTGCCTGAGGAGCGCATACTGGCTGCAGCATCTTTTATATCACTTCTTAAGACTCATTTTTTCCAGATTTGATATTACATAATGACCTTTTGTTATTGTTTTTGACCTCCCTGTTCCGTTACTTTTATATTTGATGCTTGGTTTTATTGCTTTAGCTTTTTTTTAAATCCTTTTGTTCAGGAGATTGTATCTGTGTTTTAAAAAGTGCCACATAAAAAGATTACTCTTTAATCTCCTTTTTCTTCCTCCTCTTCTTCTTCCTTTTCCTCCTCTTCTTCTTTTTCTTCTTCTTCTTCTAACCACTCACCTCCCACTTCTCCTTCCTAATGTCCTTGTTAGCTGTTGTTGAAATGCTTTATAAGTGAGGTGTGTGAAGGGGGAAAAATGTCACTGTGTGTTGTCCGTTGCAGATTTTCCACCAGGAAATGTTAACGTGACCCTCCATTGTGGTGGAGAGACACTGAGCAAGGCACAGCTGCAGTATTATAGCACCATGGACGAGATTACAAGGCTTCTGAGAGGGGCAGCCGACCCCGTGGATTTCATGTGTCAGGTAGGCCTGCTGTTCAGGGCCATGTGAGGAAAATTTACATTTTGGTTCATGAATTGATAACGACCAAGACTATGCTGGAGGAAGCACAGCCTTTATCTAGAAAACATATTTTTTATGTTTTATGAATCTATCTTTCCAAAAAGTAACTGAAAATGAAGTAAATGAAGATGTAGATTGTTTACTAATGTGTTGGGTACTTTAAGATTTCCACACAAAATAATATGTATATGATTTAGATTTAGTCCTACTTTAAACAAAGCAGGACGTTGGAGAGTACAGTGCTGTATTGCTACAAAGTACTATAAGGTTACTTTGCAAATATATTCAAATAACTCTGGTCAATCATTGATTTAATAGTGTAAAGTCACATTGCCTGCAATGCTGCGCTATTTCTCTACCTAGCCAGTATGTTATATTACTTAGTGACTCGCTGTATGGGTGTCAGTCAAAGAAATGAGTTGATGCGCACCCTGAAATGCTGCACATGATCGATCCACATTAGCCATTAGGAAAGCACTGAGAAACAGTTGATAAAGTGAATCAGCATATTTCGCTTGTGTTTATGTGCACTGCTGTAGCACTTTTTCTCTGAAACTGAAGAGATGGCAGGTTTCAGCCTTGCTCAGGCCATGAACACTTGATGTGATTGGGCCTCTTTTGCTGAAGAGGCAAACTTCCAGCAGTCCACTTCCCCATGCCAAAAGCTTAATTTGCCAAGAGAATGAATGACAATAGTGGATACTGCCATCTTTCAAACTAAGACTCTAAATTGGCAATGCTGGACAGTGATGTCTGGCAGTAATAACTTTAACCCCCAACCCACCCCGAGTGATTTTGCATCCAACCTGCTATTTTTGTGTTTTGCAACTGCATTCGCTCGTACAATGTTGAATGTTTTGACAAAGCTGACTCCCATTGTCCCACTTGTTAGGTGTAAATTATAGTTTAGCATTTTGCTTACATTTGGGGGATAGAAAAGGCTGCTGGTTTACTCTGGAGTCCTGCCTGACTGACAGTCTGTCTGTCTGGACCACAGGCTCTGCAGGTGTCCTCTGTGGAGAAGCTGGATCAGAAGCTGTCCTCCATGCTGCTGAAGAGAATGCCCACCGGAGGCTTTCAGGGACTGCAGGGTGAAAAAGCCCCTGAAAGAGGTACTGTAGTGCCACTTGCTCCTCGTTTGCCTGGAATAACACCTGATTAATCACAGCGTAAACCACTGGTGAAAAAAACTTACTGAGGCCAACCAAATCCATCACCACACCAAGTTTTAGTTGAATCTCCATGATGCTCAAGAAAGTGTCTTTTTACACTGCAAAAAATCTCCATCGCAACAAGCCATTTAGCCTCATAATAAAAGTGAAACTGAATTCAATTTTTTTCGCTCGTTTTAAGAAAAACAAGATTTTTAACACTGAAAATGAGACAAAATGATTTGTTAAAATGGAGTTTTTTTGTGGTGTAAAAGACTTGTTGACTGTGATTAATCTGTGAGTATTTTTTGTTTGACACAGAAATCTGTCAGCAGTTTCACTGTTTCAATGTGGCACTCCGCCTCATTTGACACACTATTTTCATGTGGCTAAAGTATGAATGTATATGTAAAATAACCAAAACATGTTTTTATATTACACATAACTATCTCTACAACACTGCAACGTGCTTGACAGTCAATTCTGTAAGGCCAATTCACTTTTGACTGTTACTCATGCACATGTAATCAAATTACTGTGGCTCTGCACAGAATATAGAAATAACAATATGAGCTGACAGGTGTTAATAAGAGAAAATGATGCAGCCATGCCTTGTTTTGATACAGGACATCAACAGCATTTATGGTATGCTTCACCGCACCGTATGTCCATTTCATTCATTGTGTCCCTCTTAGCATGTGTTTATACAATGGCACGGATGCTGCATACTGTTCACAGTTGGACTTCATTCCTCTTGCATGATGCACATTATCCACCATGACCAAAGTCTTCCATTATGTCTCGGCTTGTTATGCAGTTGATTGATGGCCTCCTCAGATTGATTGTTAACTCTGCTAAAAAGGGCAAAGGGAAATGTTTCCATGACAAGTAGTTCAATATGCACCTTCCAGCTGTCTTTCTCTTTTTAAGGTGTTTAATTTCTAATACCGATTGGGGTCAACTTTAAATTAGCACCTTGACAGGGGCACTGAAATGAATACTGACCTCATCATGTATGTGATACGATCTTCAGTCTATAAAAATATTATGTGCACACTGTTTTCTAAATCTGCAGCTGCACATGCTTAACTAGACTAAGTAATTTGTCAGTACTGGCAATTTTTTGTCTATTTCTGTTTTAACAAAACTAAAACCTGGCAAAAAAACGCCCCTCAGCAGATCTCCACTCTGTGGATGTTCCCTCGCTCCTCCACTTTGCTGCCCAAAATGGACTCAAGAGCGTCTCCAGCGTGCTCCTGCAGTGTCCAGGAGCCGAGCGAGCGCTGCGCACAGCCAACCGCCACGGACAGACGCCCATCGAGATCGCCAGGAGTCACAGCCATGAAGAGCTTCACATCTTGCTGAAGGAAACACTGGTAACTATTTCCTCATCAGCTATTTGCATCTTTTGGATCTCTGTGTCGTCTCTCTACCGCTTTTGTACCTATGTATTGTCATACTTTGCTGTCTGATGATGACTTTCACATCATTCAAGCAGGTCTTCATTGGTGCTAAAAAAATTGCACATTAACTGTCAATGTGCAATATACTTAGCCAATTTAAACAACCCGAAGACATATGTTGTGGCTAATCCAGAGCATTTCACAAATGTAATGCCAGCTAAATATAATTCCTAACAACCTGTTAACAACCTGGATGAGGGCTGAGAAAAAAAGACACAATGCACCATACATCTTGAGGTCTTGCAGGCTGGGCCATGCTGTGTTAGGCCTTCTGGAGTGAGTGGTGCTCCATCAATAATGAAGAGGGTGGAGTGGATAGAAGGATGGAAAGAGCTGTGTGTCAGGGGTCAGCTCATTCTCTCCTTGGAAGACACTACCACCACTACCACCACCACCCTTCCCCCCTAACCACAGCATCTTTACTTCCACTCCAAGGCACAGCCAGTGGATTTATGGCTCACCTCCTCTTCTGTGTCTTGGATATGCGTGGCTCCTGATGGAAGAGACCCAACAGAGACTAGAAAGCCTGTGTTTTTTCATGCATGCACAATGGTGTGTTTGCAGTGTGAGTGCAGGTTGTCTGCATACATTAGGACAATTATGCAGCCACTAATGCCATGATTTCATGTATAATGGCTCCCATTTTCTCATGTTAATATGGAGAGCCTCTTCCTTCTCAACCTCCCATTTTACTGCGTGGGTACAGTAACGCAAGTGCAGCATGTTTACCATTTCTTCACTAATGTCTAGCAATCCATATTTTATAGATCCTGCTGCACACATGTGAATCTGTTTATTTGAAAAAGCCAAAGGATGCTGGCATCTTAATGCTCTTTGTGATAATAATACCATTAGGCAGGGAAGATAGCTATCTAAAAAAAAAGAAAAAAAAGAAATTATACACCTAAGGATGTAACACCATACTGCTTATTTCTGGTGTAGCCTGCAAACAACAAAATGTACAGCAAGAAATAAACTCTTGATCCTTCAATTTGATCTAAAAAAGAGTTTTCACACAATCAAGAATCCTTTTTATGGAAATAGCCTAGATACAGTCCCTAAGAGGCTGTGTATTAGTGACAGGCTTGGAAATGCAACTCTATCCGAAAAAAAGAAAAGAAGAGATGACATTGTATGAGTACTTACAAGCCACTGTCATTGAGTCTTCTTAACATTTAGTTAGTTAGTTTGAGTGGTAATCTGAGAGATGCTTATTATTAATTTTGTCACCCAAAAAAAAACAAAAAAAACAAAATGCAAACTGGTCATTTTTTTCTTTTTTCATTTATTGCAAACAAACTGCTGTTGCTGCTGCCAGAAACTGAAAGTGCATCACTTCCTGTGCGGTGGAGGATTTTTCCTCGGAAAGAGCTACCAGACACCCGGTGTTTTTTCAATCTGGCTATAGGGTGAATCACAAGCATGTGTGCAATTCACTGTAGCAAAACAGGCATTTATTTATATGAAAATGACTGCTGTTATACTCCCCTCTTCCTATGCAATGGCAGTAACTTTTCACTTTCTCTCATGTTTTGGATCAGTCCATGGAGAATTCTCCCTTGAGGGAAATTCAGACACTCCAACAGCTGTTGCTAATGTATTTATCCCCCTAGCAACGCTGCTAATTGCGAGTGATTGCAGATGGAGCTAGGTTTGATCAGATTGCTCTAGTGAGTCGAAGTACTCACTGTGAGTTGAGTAAACTGACAGGGGAGCAGTAGAGTCGAGCAGAGGCCTCCCCGCAGGGATTTGCACAAGCCTATAGATGTAACATATCACAGAGATTTGACATGCACCAGGAACTGACAATTCTTTGTGGTTTTGCTGTGAGGTAATTAAAAATTCATGTTGACACCTGAAAATTAGACACGTGTGGCATGCTAGTATAAGCAGGTATACAATTCATCACTGTGGGGTGGGGTTTTGTTCCTGCTCCTTTTGTGCAGCAGTTTCATTAACTCACTCACAGTGTTTCCCCCCACCTCCAATTAATCAACCCATGATGGATCAGTGATTTGGGCGTCAGCGGAGCAACACTCTGTCAATAAATCCTAGATGGATGGGTCCCTTGCCCCATGCACAGGCTGAATCACTCACAGGGTGTGCGTCAGATCCACTAGTCTGCCCTGGCACCACTCTTCTTTGTTAATTAGCTGTGAACTGCTCCGGAGGGGAAGGCTGAATTATTCAGTAAGAGCATAACAAGAGCACAAATACAGAAAATGCTATTCTGTAAACTTATGGGTTTGTAACTGCAAAACAGGGCTGGCTAATAGTAATTACCAATCCAAATGTCATGTAGTTTTTATTTATCATTACCATTATGTCAAAATATGGCTTTGTATCTGCACTTGGTGGTTAGTTAGACCCCTCTGTAGAAGAATACAGATACCAAAAGAGAAATTACATTGCAGTGATCTTCCTATACAATGAGGGTTCTTCCAAAGAGTTACTAATCTGTTGCACGCTGTTCAGTTTTGTTGGTGTCAATGCAGTTAACTACTAACTACAGTTATAGACATTTTACACCGGGACAGACAGACCAACAGGTGGGAGTTGAGTCGAACTACCTTGCTTTGCATGCCGTGTTTGTTTGCTGAGATACAATGAGCTGCTTGTCTGCCTAATCCTGAGATTTGTTTAATATTTGAATGATACAGTCATTTTCACTCTGGAAGGAAGTCAGGAAACTGTCTGCACCCCTGAGGGCAAAAGCAGCCTGTGTGCAGAAGGACTGTTGACTTTGTAATACTCACTATAAAGAGAATATAATGAAAACAGTCAGATTTACTAATTAATAATAGTTTTACAGAAACCTGAAAGGACTCTTTGCTTCCCGAGTTGACTGATTCTTATTTTTCCTTGATACACACAGCTGGCCTTAATGTATTGGGCTGGGGAAGAGGGGACACCGCAATCTGCAGTGCATCAAGCGGTCTTATCATGGAATCACTATGTGGCCAGACTGCGATCATGTCAACATGCTGGCAAAGATACTGACTGCTGAGAGGAGCCAGCTTGAACTGACCAGTTTAGCCACACAAAACAGATTTATCGTCCTTGCTCCGTAGTCACATGAAGTTAATTCCTCCTTCTTCCAACAAAATAATGTTTGGCCAACTCTCCTGCTGTTTTTCTGCAGCACTGCTGGTTGGATTGTGGCGGTGAAACTGGATTTGTCAGAAGGCCTGGGGGCCCCTGCAATTTCAGACATCTGCAAAATCATTTATCATTTGCGGTTTGTAAATAAATATTTTACCCCCATTCCTGGAACAACCAGTGAAAACAGCACATTATGCTTAAGCACAGCATCAAACTATTATAATTCAATACTCAGGCTGCGATGGTAATTAACCCGTCAGATCTACCTGTTGGGGAAGTTCTGAACCTCAACCGTTAAGTATAGCATTCATGACAGCCAATAAGTAATTTGTGGTACCAGGGCCAGTGTGATATTGTAATTGAGTCATGAGTGGCTGTGTTGCTTAGAAACTGCACACTGACTGTGGCTGCTCAAAGTGAACTGTATCTCACACATTCTGCAAAAAAAAAAACAGAAAAAATTATTTATTCACTGGGATTGCATTCAAAATGTATTCTCCTTTTAATTATAAGCTGAAAACATTATCACATCCACTGATGGAATAATTTGGTGCCATTATCTTTTTTCTGATGTGAGATGTAATCTCCTGCTCACCAGCTGTTTACATGAGTATTACTGTAAAACACGCACAAAGTACCTTTTTTTTTTTTTGAAACATATGGTAGTTGGTCAATATTTTAATTGATCTCAACAGTTTATACAGTAGAATCACAATCAATTTGCTGCTTTTGTTTTGCTCAAGTTGTTTTGAAAAAATAGCATTTCACTGCAAATAACTCACTCTAACCGCTTTCCTTCTTCACATCTCTTATAGAAGTTGTAATATGCCTGTAAATTGATATAGTCTCAATTACTAATCACAGTCCACTTATCAAGCCAAAACTGGCTCTTGAATTGCCCCGCTAAATGATATGTTTGAACGGAAAGGGGAAGATTCTCTGTGATTTCATAATTACTCTGATCATACCCCTCTCCGTCCCTCAGCATGCTATTAGCAAATAGGCCCAGTCTACAACGTTGCTGTGAGAGGGAATAGCACATGGATTCTGCCAGCAAGCAGGATTATGTTCACTTCGTGATAGCACACCTCTCTAATCCCTGTTATAACCTCAAAAATGCAGGCTGTACTAAGTGTAGCGCGAAAACACGCAGTGACATGACAGTTAATAATCTGGATTTTAGTCATATTTGCACATTCGCTATGGAAACACTTATGGTATTTAAAAAGACTAAAGTGGCATCAGCAGTATCACTGACCTTAAAAAGCGGCTTTAGTTTGGTATTCATTGCTTTTATTTATAGTGTGAATAGTCGTTTAATCTTGCATGTATTTTTCCTATTGGTAGAAAAGTGAGAACATTTTAGTTTAGATTTTTTTTACAGTGAAGGTGACCAAATATTAGCCTAAGAGAGATCCATGGCACTTTCACATGGCTGTCCATTCAGTCAGTGTATCAAAATTTATCAAATGTATTAAAGCCGCAACCAAAACCTCCACTCTGCAGTGGCAGCCACTCAGTGCCGTCACTCTTTTGCATTATGAGTGGCCTCTCTTGAGCCGTTTCTCTGTGATGAGGCAGAGTCATGAAGAGCGCGTCTTTGTGCTCTCTTGTTGCAGAATATGTTCGACTCAGGCGAGGACAACGGCGACGCCAGCGTGTATGAACTGATGTGCACTGCAGGTGAGTGAAGGGCTGGCGGCAAGTGCGAATTGAGGACAGAGGAAAACCGGTAATGGATTTTTTTTTTTTTTCAAATGTCATTAAGCTGGTGCAGATTTACTTTTTGCGCTATTCATTTCACCCTCCCTCCCCGCCGAGGGTCACGCCGCACACGGTTGATTCTGATGAGCTGTGAAATGATGATTCTGAAAACATCTTATTTACACCTCCCTCCCCACGCCGCTGACTTGTGTTTGACCTTGTTTTTATGCAGCCAGTGAGTCTCCGAGACTAGCAGTTACCAGTTCATAACCTTACATAACACAGCCTCACCTGGCTGGCTTCATTGACGAGAAACTCACCACTCTGCTGCAGCTTCTTGTCTTCAACACGCTCCATCATGGCACTCGTTTTCAGCCTCAAAATAAATAAAAAAATAAATAAATAAATAAATAAAAATCCTTTTTGAAAAGAAGAAACTCACAGTACAGTCAAATATGTCTTAAAATTGTCCACTCAAAATTTTTTTCCAAATGGTGCTTTGGGTAATAATAGATAACACATTGCTTTGTTCACACCTTATGCTGCGTTCACTTGAACTCCGACATTGGAATTTCCATCTTGTGAATTTTCAACCTGGGACAATGTGGATGCTCTTTTCTTTGGCGTTTCCCTTGGTAGCAAAATTCAGACTTTCTGCCTCTTGAGAGCACTATTCTATTATTGGTATATATATACTGAGGTCAGGGTTCCCGTGATCGCAGCAATTGCCGCAGCAGAAATGGTGTGGCAATGTGTTATTGTTAATGCTGAATAAAGCTCGTTAGAAAGCACTGTTTGCAATCATTTTTTGGATGGATAATTTCAAGACATGATTTGACTGCACTGTGAGTTTCCTGTTTTCAAAAAGGACCTAGTGCTTTTTGAGGCTGAAAACAAGTGCTCTGTTGGACTGTGTTGAAGGCAAGAAGCTGCAGCAGAGTGGTGAGCTTCTCACCACTAAAGCTAGCAGCAAGTTTGTGCTATGTACAGTTATTAAATGATGGGTATCAACATTTTAATAAAATTTATCCTTTTAATTTATCCTTTTAATCCCTGTTAGGAAGTCCTCCCACCGCTAACGTACAGAAAGAGGAACAAGGGGAGGGGGAAGAGGAAGAAGAAGGGGAAGAAGACCCCTATGCGTTGCTTGGGGTGAATGATGAAGAGTATGACACCATCTTGACCTCCAGCAACGCTGTGCCTATTGCCAACCGCCCGCCAGCACCCACACCTCGGCCTGAGAGCACCCAAGTTAAGGAGGACCGCACCCCATTCATCGCTCAAGGTAACACTGGACAGAGAAATCCCAAAAGAAAGCATTTCGTTTAAAATTTTCTTCTCTGGGTATGATAAACTTCATCTGTCTCTTATAACCTTAGGTCACCCCTCGACACAGATATGATAGGACTGACTTGGAGAGGAAAAACAAGCCTGAGTTATGTACAGTGTGTGAAGGGGAGTTTGGGAGATCATGTGGGAGGGGAGGAAGTGCCTGGAATGTGCATTGCCATTGTGAGCGGAGCAGCGGCGAACAGAGCAGCGAGGCTTATGCGATGCTGTTTGTTTTGATCACATAAAACCGCAAGAAGTTGGTCGCTCCTTTCTGCAAAACAAACCCAAAAAGAAAAAAAAGAAAGAAAAAAAAGAGAGACCCATTTGCTTGAATGGTTGAAGGCCGATAGTCCCTAACTGTTCAATTTCAGCTGTGTGAATAATTCATGACGGTGAAACATCCAAAAGTGACTGGTATTATTAAAGCTTATAAATCATGGATACGGTTTTGACTTCTTGTATTTGTCTTTCAAATGCAAACATGTACACACACACACAAATACAGAAAAGGCTGGATCACTTGCTTTTCCCAGGGCCAATATGACAATTTTTTGCAAGCAACACACATGCATGCAACACAGTTTCAAACAATTATTATGATTGTGCAACAGGCATCCTTTCCCGATTATGTCGTTCTTTATTGAGCTTGTGCTTATCCACTGAGCCAGCTCGCTACCCAATGGGACTTGCAAAGTGAAAAGGAGATTGAGTGCTCCAGTGAACTCACCCAATATATTATACTCTCTGCATCCCAACCATCTCCTCAGCAACAGAGACGCAACTACCGGGCTGCCATCTGCAACCAATCTTGGCCAGACCAAGGCCAAGTCAGCCAGAATAAGTCATTACACATGTTTTCCATCGTCCATGTCCCCAGAGTGCACGAGAGAAAGGAGAGGGATTCTGAGGTTTCCATCTATTGAGACAGTGGAGCTTCAAACCACACAAGGATCACATTTTGCTCTTCACTCCCACTGCTGCAGCGAGAGATGCGAGAGAAGAGACGAGGCTTGCTGGAGGATTAGGCGAGGTGCCAGTTGCTGGAGAACACTGCACAAGTGGAAATAATGAGGAGTTTTTTTTCTTTTGTTAGCTGCAACATTTCGAGCTCAATGAGACTGAAATGCTGAAATGTGAACGAGGAATAACTAGGTGTGCGAACTACACGGAGGATATGGAGAAAGGAAAGTAATTGCTGCACCGATTCCCTTGAAATCCGGCTGATCCCAAACAGTGCTCACTCTCACAGTTTCATTTTGATGTTAGCCACATAGCGGCCCAAGCGTCTTGTATTGTGAGCAGGGCTGAGGCAGAGGCTGTGTTTGAACATGAAGTGGAAAACAGTGCTGCTGTCATGTAGCAAACAGTCAGAGGTGGGAGTAGAATTTTAATCCAGCATGGGTCACATAACTGCTGCCTTAAGGCAATTCCTGCACCGCTGACAAATGGAGAAACGCCGGGCTCAGCGAAATTATGCAGCATTTCATTCTAAGGACTGACTACCTAATCAATAGCACCATTAAAGAATTCAATCCAGGACCATATATTTGTGTCCTGCTTTGAGGAACTTAGAGGAATGCTCCTGAATACTGAATCAGAATCACTGATGTTCAGATTTTATTGTAGAGCAATTTGAAACAAACTGAAAAACATGTTAATAGCATGTTCACATAAAACTGGGTATTACATTTAACAGTCCAAGCTACAGGTTGGTATTTTATTAAGTGTATGGCGCCATCTTGTGGAAGAATTGTTAAACTACAAGAGAACAGAAAGCTTGTACTGTCAACTCAGGCTTGTAGCAGCCTTGAAAAGCAGTGTAGCACGCTTGTTAGTGAATGTAACTGTAAGTAAAGCGTCTGGAAATGACATAATGCTGAAGAGCGTCCTGCTCTGTGTTTACAGTGTTCCAGAAGAAGATGTCACAGGGCGACGCCGACATGCTCTATTCTCTTCCCACTAAACAAGGTGAGAGTGATCGGTAATGTTGCTTTTCTGGAAAAAAAAATGGCAAATTTGTAGCACTACAAGTTCTACATGAAAATTCTAGAACTGCTCCACTGATTATCACAGTAAAGGGGCATTACGTAGCCTATGACCTGAAATGCCCTCTATTGATGAACAGTGGGAATTGCAGCAGTTTCTCTCCAGCACAAGTCTTTGGCACAGCCCTCCTTCCCCACAGGGCAGTCTGTAACTGACATAAACAAAACAGTCACATATTCCCAATAGGGTAAGATAGGTGACTGGAGCAGGCACCCAAAAGAAACATCTGCTGGAGAGGTAATATATCATGATGCAAAATACTGTAATGACAATACTGCCTTGTCTTTTTTGGCTTTAGGGTGAAGCTTTTTATCTGTGAGTTGGGGGGATTACAGGCATCTTGAAATTACCCTGGGTGGGGATTAATTCTTCCAAAACAGAGAGTACAGGCCAGAAAGTTCATTTTTCAGTACCTGATGAAGTAATTGTTGAGTCAAGTGACATTGCATTTAAGCAGTTTGGCGCCAAGAAACTTGCTGCCAAAAAGTAGTGGAAAACAGTGCAGGAGCATCTGTATTTGGCATTTGAAAATATATTGATCCACTTACCTGGTTTGCTGTGGGTTAGGCTGTGTGGCAACACCTGGATTATTAATTATTTTACCACTCAGTGACTAACTGAAATACACAGTATGTATGGGCAAAAATGACCCTTGGTAATATTATTGTCATGTGGATAGGGTTTTCACCTTCTTTTTTTTAATTTCCATCTCTTTTCTTGTTTTAAATAGTGATGTTTGGCTTGATTTTCAAAATGGTGTTTAACACCTTACTAGCTAAGCTGTTTTCACATAACAAGCCAATAAAATTTGACGTTGCTACGATCCATGCGTGACTCAAATTCCTGTCTATCTGCAACAAGCAACTAGCTCACTAAGGCTTTGTCCAAGAACAAAATGACAAACTGCATAGTGAGTGTTTCTTGTCTGGGAGGAGGTCAGTGAGGGTGAGCGTGTGTGTGTGTGTTGTTTTTGGCCATTTTGTACTCTGCAGCAGCTTTTTTTTATTTTTTTATTTTTTTTACTTATCTCCCCTTTAAACCTAATTGTTTTTGCCAGATTTTTTGAGTGCCAAAAAAACAGTTGGTCATTTTGTTGGCTTGTTTGTGTTTTTTTTCCAGCACGTGGGCGAGAAGACAGCATCTCTTCCACCTATGACACCTTTGTGCCCAACCAGCCAACTGGGCTGCAACAGCTCATTGAGCTGCAGGAGAGGGTGAAGGGAGGCTCTCTCACTATGGATGAGGCCCTGGAGCGCTTCAGCGACTGGCAGCGAGTTCAGAAGGGCATGGACACGATCCAGCAGGTATCACACTGTGTGTCACATTCACAATACAGAGCATGTGGACACAAAAGCTGAGGGAGGAATCGTCAACATCACTTGCCTGAGTGAAGAAAAACTAAAAATGTCTGTCTAAGATAGAGAGGCAGAACAAACCAATCAAAAGCTTTGCCATGTTTGAATAAACATACATATGCATGTATGTAGTTTGTGGCCTGTACTGTGAGAAGTATCCTGAATGTGGTCCTGATGTATGTTAGTTGATGCCCTGTTCACCTCATATGGGGAAGAAGATAGAGGTCAGAAAGAAAGAAGGTCAATATGATTTGCATGTGTTTATGTTCAGTTGGAAAATAAAGTAAGTGAACAGGAAAGTAAATTAAGAAAAGGTTACAATTCTTAAAGTCTATATCAAAAGGTAACAGAATTAAATTGTTAATTTAACAAAATATGCAAAAATAATAATAATGTTATTTTTTTTAGCTGGCAAACCCCTAGTCATTACTGCGTTTGACACATCTGATTTGGGTGCTAGCTAGTAGAAGCTAACGTTAGCATCAGCAGTGGCGAGTACTCTGTAGGAATGGGCCAAAATACTCGAATATTTCACTAATCAGCCCAGCCGAATATTCAGAAAGGCTTATTGATATATATATTTTGTGTTACACTGAGATAGAAACAACATGCTAGGGCTTTTTTTTGTTTGTGTGCCAAAGTAGCCTAATCCAAGGCTATTGCAAGCTGCCTTTATATAGCCCATACTATTAGTTTCATCTTTTATCTAAAATGTCACAATGCAGAAACTGTAAAGCAGAGCAAGGTTGCAGGTTTGTGTTCAACATGAGCCCAAAGCCAGAAACACACCAAAAACATGCCTTATATTTATCTTTGATCTCTACTTAATTTAAGAAGAAATTAATATTATTATGATGGCAAAATCCTCCATTCTTAAGTCTACCTACAGCACAACCTCTTTTAAATACAGGCCTTTCTTGACACCAGCCAGTCATTCAGACACCCTGCCATCTTTTGCACGTTAACATTTGCCTGCTAGCTAGTTAGCTAGCTGAAGCCACACAAAAATGACTAGCATCTGTCAAATGAAGGGTGTTTGAGAGGCCGTGGCTATGCTGTTTTCTATGTCACAGTAACAGAAATCTCAAAATAAATCATATCTTATCACGCTACTCACTTTTATGTTTAATTGTACTGACATATGCCACAACAATATTTTTAAAGTATCTCTTTTTTAAGGTCTGGTATATATTTAGTTCTCCACTGGATCTCCATAATGGCTCCAGATGTGGTTGCTAGAAGATTTGTGACACATCTGGAAAGCCTCCATTCCTTTTCTCAGCCAGCGCACACAAAACGCCGCAGTTTGAATCTCAAAAGCTGCACAATAGATGATTGTTTATGTCAGTGTAATACAGGAGTAGTGCTGATGGCATCTTTTGCTCTACAGGAGAAGTTACGTCAGTTGAGAGCGACTATAATCAACAACAGACAGGATGATAACAGTGTCTATGGTAACTATTCCTCAACCTTTCATTTAAACATAGATAGATAGATAGATAGATAGATAGATAGACTGATAGATAGATAGATATCATAGTCAAGTATCATATTTAAATGCCCTCGGCCCATAAAATGAACCATTGAGCTTAATATCCATGAAACATTCAAGGTTGAAGTGGAAGTTAAACTGAAAATTGCTTCTCTCCCCCACAGATAAAATCAGCATTGTTCATCACACGCCAAGTGAGTCTTTGTAAAAAAAAAAAATTAGCTCAATCTTCATAGAGAAACTGTGTGTTTGGTGTTTGTATGCCTTTGTATTTTCTCCAAACTGCAGTGGTGGAGAATAGATCCTCGGGGAAGTGTTATTTAATCAAACCCCCAAAGACCTTGTTTTGATCTAGTGAGTTTCACTTACACTTAATGGAAGTCTTTTATTTCTCTCACTGAACAATTCTCCGTACGCCTCTGCAAATTGGATAATTTCCCCCTAGATGTTTCCGTGAATGAATATCGAAGAGGAAGCCATCCGGTGGAGTCAGATTTTTATAGCAAGCCTCTTAAAGGACAGCATGTAAGTTTTACTTGCCAAGGGAGAACTTAGCCACACTCACAATGAAAAATTTGCATATTTTAATAGATTTGAAAGACGTGTTACCTAAGAATTTTGGAATATTTTAGCTGAGAAATACATTTGGCCTGCTTGCTCACCATTGTTAGGCATAAATGCTCTGATATAAATGTTCGACTAACCAAAGACAAATATCCCACTGAATTAATTTGCAGACAAACTTCTTCTGGAAACCTGACAAACGGTAAAGGTAAGCGATTTAGTGTATAAATGCAACACGTTTATATTCATCTCCCTCTTCAGTTTATTACATCTACAGAAATCAGCTTAAAAACTGGGTAAACAAAGATACTTATGCAAATATTAATTCAAGCTTATCATATTTTACGTATTCACAGGCGTCATCTCTCGACAAAGATTCACTTCCCCCGGTGATTATTGCAAGGAGTTTCATTTGATTGTAAAATATGAATCTGTGGGTTTAGTTGTCTAATAATCTTTGTTTTGAATCTCAGGCAAATGTGTTGATTACTGATTTGTCATGCATTGATCCTTTTATTGCGTTTTTAAGATACTGCAAACATAATGAATGATAATTAAAGTATTAGCACATTAAGTAGAAAATATAAAGTATAAATGTATAAATGGTACTTTTGAAATACAGCACAGTCATAACTGCTATTTTAATCATGATCATTCTTTGATAATCATGCTAGCAACCACTTTGTAACTTCTGATAAATAAATAAATACATTTCTCAAACAGTTATTTTTCACTTTAATGTGAAAGGGTCAGTATTTTCAGTAAGATTCAGTAAGAAGACTACTTTTTAAACTGTGAATAACTCTGTTCATAACGCTTTCTCACACTATAAATATCATAATACTGACCAGTGAAAGCGAGCCAACTTAGTAATGCAAATCCAAAGGGAATAAATATGCTGTTTCTTAAAATGGCTAATGCACAAAATGGCATTAGTCATAGTAACAGGTTCTCATGGGCCTGGATCCCAGAATAAGAAATTTTCCATATGATCTCTAGGCTGCAAAAAAATCCCTTCACAGCTCAGGCTCTAGAGGGCGCTTCATCGCTAAATATAACCCAAAATCAAATTCACACTGCTGGAGGCATCTGAACACATCTGGAGAGCATCTGGAGAGCACAGAAGCACCTGCTGACCTCCTGATGAAACATGTACCAAAAAAATGTATTCTTATATGTGTTTATAAATGAAAATGGAAAAGTTTCTCAGTCAGCTTGTAAGAACACCACTGACTGAACCTCTTTGAGTCTTTCTTATAATGTGAGGAGGATTTCTAGTTACACACCACCATTATCCCTCAGTCTCCATTAGCCTTAAAGTAGTACTCCAATGTTTTTTTAGGCTCCATTTGTGGCAGTAATTGCTGTGTTTTTCTGTGCACTTTCCAGAGATTATTTGTCAGTCAAACAGCGAGTCCGGTGCCTTATCTTTTCCTGTGGATTTTCTGTTGGTCAAGTTGGAGTTTCTGTAGGCGTTGCTCTTTTCTTTGTCTGTTCTGGCTATAATTGCTCATGCTAACTATGCTGTTTTCCCTCTACTTATACTAAACAAACTGCTGCTATTCCCTCTATCAGTGCAAAATGCATCACTTCATGTTTGCTGCAGAATTTTTCTCTGGAAATACCTACCAGACACTGGTTATTGACACAATGTTTGACTATATTGATCTCTGGGAAGCACAGTGCAAAAATACCACAACAGTAATTGCTTGCCACCACGGATAAAGCCAACAAAAAGGAATATTGCAAAAGATTAACACTTTAAGCTCCCCAAAGGCATTCAAATTCACCTTCCGGTTACAATCTTGTCATAAAAGCTGCTCCTCTGGGCTCTGTTTTTGTCCTGGATGTGAATAATGAACATACTAGAGAGCTGAGTAAAACACTGGTGCAGTAGTGTCCTGTGTTTTGGCTCTCCTGTCACTCTGAAATAGCTACTGGGTTGCAAAGAGGTAAAATCACAAGAAAAAGTGGTTAATCGACCAAAGACAGGAGAAGGTGAAATTGCAAGAGAAAACACAAAACATAATGAAAATAACAATACCAGTAAGTTCAGCTCAGTGGGAGAAATGAAAATGCCCACAGAGGGGTGCTGTAACATAATGTGAAAGCCAAGCAGACGCTAAATAAAAGGTCAAAGTCTTTATTTCCCCGGGCAGCTCATTGCAAAAGGGTTTCTTCTCCTCTTTCAGCTGTAATAGTGCAGGCGTCTGCGTCCTAAAAACAGCTTGACAGTAATTCACTGAGGGGCAGAGAAGGTCCAACGTTATGGATGATGCCTTTTTTAAATCACACCTCAGCGATGATAAAATTGATTTATATGGCACTTACCCAAAAGCAGAGTTTACAGCCTGCTTTATGAGGAGATAAAATAAGGAGCAAGGGAAAATACATTAAAAGGAGTGTAAATAAATAAAATCTCTTAAAGTTGTTGGACATTTTTTTTAAAGTGTATCTCAGATTTTCACCAACAAGGATGACTACTCAGAAACATACATTGTCACAAACACACGTGCATTCGTTTTCTCTCTCACACACACACACACATACATGCACTTACATACCAGCTCATTGGTTCAACTGGTACAGCTAAATCTATGCTTGAATGAATGAATAAAAGCTGCATGGGGAATTCAGTGAATGCATGGCTAAATCCAAGCTCGGTCTTGAAGCCCTGGCAGTGGCTGAGCCGTGTGCCAACAAAGCAGCTGGGTACACGCCGGGCACATTTTTCTGTTCAATCATGCTCTTTGTGAATAATATGTATTAAAGCCATTCCTACTTAGACCTGCCAGTTAGCCTTTGGAGATGATCCGGCTTCAGGACCCCATGGCATTTGAGGCATATGTTTGTCTGTCACCTGCTGAGTATATTTCAGTCTGTGCGTCAGGCATGGCCACTGAGATAGGCCTTGATTCATCATGTATGCAAATATCTGAGCTCTGCCACCAGGAACAATTCCCCCACCCCCAGAAAGCCAGGCAGCCAGAGGACTTCAGTGGCATCTATCACCCACACCACACATACTTCTTTATGTGGGAAACAGCACATCAAAAACTGGCTGGATCAAAGAATCTCTGTTTTACAGTTCAAAATGCTGTACTGTACATTGCTTTCTGAAATGTAAAAAAAAAAAAGAAAAAAAGAAATCCTGCTAAATCTAAATAATCCAAACTCTAAATATGATGAAATTAGTTTGACCAAACACTCAAAAACTTTTAAATGTCTACATCAGTTTGGTGCTGAGTGTTATCACCCTTTTCACATGCTGGGCGCCTCAGATTGTAACCAGACTCTTCAATTCTAACATCGCTTATAAACCCACATGAACTTATTTCACTTTCCCTCAGCGGTGTGTGTGTGTGTGTGTGTGTGTGTGTGTGTGTGAAAGTCAGTTTTATGTATTCACTTTTCACGCAACGTGAGTTGAAATGCTGCAAAAGTGTTGATAAACTCCACAATAGGATTTCCCATTCCCCCTCTATTCCAGGAGTAGCCTCGTCCCTGATAGCGGAGAAACAGGATTATACAGTCAACGCATCAATAATATTGTTATGACACAGCTCTCAACTGGCGACGGCCTCGACCAATTGAAACATGAAAAGCCAAGCTGCTGCCTCAATCACTGGCTGAATCCTCCCTGCATCCCAATGACACTGCCGGTTCCACATAGGTGAAAAATATGGTTATGAGAGCCCAAGCGCGGGCTTTTTTTTACTTATCAGGGATAACTTGTCTGCTGAAGGGGCATGCAGAAACACAACCGTTTAGAACTTCTCCATTATACACCCGGGCATGCATGCACCACACACACACACACACACACACACACATACACACAGATACACCTCCCCTCCTTGCTTGGTCCTCTCTCTGGCCCCAGGATTAGGGCAGAGGATTGTGCACAGCTGCTCCCCAACATCCCCGATAAAAATCAGGCAATTTCACAGTCAGTGGCATTCTTTCATCCCTTAATCCACACCGCACAGACAGTATAGATGAACCTCACCGGGATGAGAACAAGCTGTTCTGAGCTGACCCCCGGTCAGTGCGGACACCTTTGATTGGCTATATAGACATTGAGTAGCCAAACTCTAGGGTGCTGCAGGAAGGGGAAAAAAAAAAAAAAGTCAGTTCCGGTGGTGCATGTTGACCTTCACTTCCTTTTGAGCTTCTAATCACTAATCACAATACTATGAACAACATCAGTCCCTAAGCAAGCTGATGAGGTAAAGATTTAAAAATGTAATTAATGAATAATAACATATGCTTTGTGGGATTTGACTAGAAGCTTGCATTTCCAATTGAGTCAGTGCAGTGTGGGGTATTCAGTTTATCGCCACATAAACCATCTGACTATAAAATGGTGCCACATTCAATGATGATTGAGTAATTTGAAAAACCTTGTCATAAGCGTTTTTGCTTTTCTCTGTCTTTCTGAAAATTGCCCGCGGGCTAGTTTGGTGCTTTAATAAACAGTCCATTCAGTGAAGACCTTGACGGAAGTTGCCATCTTCTCCAGAGACTCTGATCCATGCTTGTTCATTATTCTTTGCATTTCTTTATTCCTACATCTTCACAGTTGATTATTTTTTTTCCTCTCTCTCTTGCTCAAGTGATTCACTTCGCCCATTTTGTCTAAATCCAGCCTCCATTTGCAGTGTAATTCTTCACGTAAGTTCAAACAGAGGACGAAAAGGTACCTCACAGCAAAAAAAAAGAAGAAAAAAAAAGTATGAATCAAAAGCCAAGGAAATGGAATTCACTGTACAAACGTCGGGGGAATTTCAATGTCCGCTGAGGCACAGTGGAGCTCTGTTCAGTCTGCGCAGGCTGTGGGGTGAAAAGAGCAGAAGCCTCAGCAGGGTACATCTATTCTGACAAGTCCTTACACATACTGAAAAGCCCGAGCAAGGTCTATTTGTTTAAGAGGCAATAGACCCAGCTGAATGACGCTGAAGCTATAACATGATAACCAGATGACTTTATGGCTGTGCATTTAGCCGAGGGAGAGCAATCAAATCGAATGGAATTTGACCTGTTTGCCTTTGTTTCAATGTGAATTACTAGTTCAGAAAACATGATTAGTTTTAGATTAATAAAAAAAAAAAAAGTCATGGGTCAAAAAACATTCCTAGACGATTCAAATTTTTCACTGTGAAAATGGATGATTCATAATTGGATTTCGGCAAAAACCAGGAGAAAAATAGAATGGCGAAGAAGTATTTTTGTGAGATACTTGCTTTCACACTGTGTGTCCAGAGTAAAAAAAAAAAAAATAGAAAATGGGAGAAGGGTGTGGCTCATTGCTGAAAGTCTGATAATAAATCAGAGCTGCACCCCTCTCCCTTCTTCTAATTCTGATTTATGCAGACAGCTTGGGAGTTTGTCTCAACAAGGGCAGCACCTTGCCTATATTTTCAATGGTGACTCCTCCTTTTTTGACATACTGTGGTTTGAAACAGTTAATGGATGAAGATAACAATAATAATATGGTACGTTTTTTTTTTTTTTTTGGTCTTCAAAGAGGAATTCTGTTTTTGTTTAATCTCCTCCAAGGTCAAAGATCAGATACTGAACAGCACTCGGTGTCTTGCTCAAGGACTCTTCAGCAGATGAGGGTTTTGAGCCCAGGTCGTCTGGTTGAAGAATGGACTCTAACTAAACACTCACGTTGCTGTATGGAAAATTAATCATCAATTTACGCTCCTGCTCTACACTTTTTAGAGGCAAAGCAAGATAATGCCATAAAATGTGACGATGAAAATATTACAAATTTTTTTAGGGGATTTTGCTACTGTGTTATGGTTCAAAACAAGCAAGCCAGTCTGTGTTTGTGATGGATTATAATTTAAAAGTAACAGTTTAAACCACACATATGTAATAAAGTAAAAACATGTTGTCTTAATTCACCATTATCCTCACCCATCGCTGTGCCTCTAATGGTTACCTCAGGCTTCCTCAGCATCAGGCTGCTCAGTCCCGTTGGTGATGGATGATGCCATTGGTTCATTGGCAAAAGTGCCATCTGTAGTGCTGGGTGCAAATATAACACTACTTGTCCCTTAGCAAAGTGCTCTGGTGTCTCTGGTGGGGACGGGGTATTGATCCCTACTGGTCACAAAAAGCCAAATTAAGTTTTATGAAAAGGCGATAAAAATGGAATTTTTTGTTCTTTGTGTAACTGAACATTTTTGGCGGTTGTCTTAACAAGGCTAACAGAGCTGACACATGGTGTTTGTGTGTGTGTGTTTGTGTGTGTGTGTGTGTGTGTGCAAAGACATTTCAGTGCAAGCGCAGACAACCGATGTGAAGCAAATAAACAAACATTACCAAACAGAATATCCCATAATGCATTATTGTGCTTTTAGAATGTACAAATGATCATTTCAAAGTTATATTTGGGGATTTCTTTTTTCTTTTTTTTTTTAAGTGCATTAATTATTGAACATGCAAACACAACCCCTGCTGGAAATAATCACACTGAGGTCCCACAAGACTCAAAATGTCCGTTTTGCTTCAACATTCATGGAGCAAGAATACAACTGTAAACAAATCACTTACAGCCTCAGCACAGTGAACGCTCCTCGCCTCCAGAGCAGAGTCAATCAAACTGGTCGTGAAAATATATCGTAAATGCCTGGACAGCGATAACAGTGGGCCACTTTTTTTTTACAGTATGTGAGAGAAAAGAGCTTCGGCGCTTCATAATTTCTTGACAACTCTCTTCTCTTTAATGATGGAGCAACGGCAGCTTGAGCCCTGATTGATGTTTGTGAAGGCCAGCAGCTCCAGGAATAATCCCCTCACCTGTCCCTGGAGCACACCTCACCCTGGCATCTGCCAAAGGGCACAGGTACATAGTCATGTGCCCTTGTCCCGCCCCTGTCTATTTGATCAGGGGCCAAGAGTGACCCCGCGGAGCCTGCCAAGGAGCCCCAGTCTATGGGCCCCAGGCACCAAACTCAGGGGCCCATACTGACTCTTCTGCTTTTGGAGGCTTTGGGAAGATTAATAGGCCTCCTCTGCAGAGCGCCTTTGTGAGGCAGCGCCCAAGCGTGTTCAAGCTGTTGGGTTTGCAGGAGACGAAAGGGGCACCGGCTAATTCCTCCGCAGGTCAGTTTGTCTGTTGCTGCTCTCCATTTTCAATGACTTGGAAAGGTCACATCCGCTCTGCCATAAGCCAGTGGAGGAGACCCACAAACAGCACTAAGTTCACATCTCACCGCCGTTATTACGCCGTTTTACAATCAGCAGCACTGACATCGATTTCTGTTTGCTGAACGGGGAAGTTGATGCCAACATGGCAGGAATTCTTGCATTCTTCTTTATCGATGCTGGGATCTCAGTCTGTTCTGCGGGTATTAACCCATTGGATAATCGCGCCACCACAGCTGAACAATCACACACACATGCACACACACGCAAACACACTCACAACGCTGTTTACCACCACAACAGTTTGGATTATGGATTAATAGTCAAATGAATGACAGCAAACATGCAAACGTACATATCATATTTGCACAGCCGTTTTCAGCAGGGGGTGCTAATCACACGCAAATCAAATCACCATGGGTCACCATGGTGATTTGTGACCCGAGTGTGATCACTGCGGTAACGTCTATCTCACGCGCTTGAGCCCTGCAGAATTCAAATGGAGGTTTCTGCCCTGACATATTCCCTTACAACACCTGCTGCAAATCACAAACTCAAGCCAAGAATTTCCTTGAATGTTCTGTGAACTTTGAATGTAACAGCAGAGAGAGAGAGAGAAAAATATATTTTATGCTAAAAGTTTTTGGATTTTATGCAAGGGCTTTTGGCCTGAAACCATTTTAATGATTTTTCTTTTCACTTGGTTGCAGGTGAGGGCCTTTGATTCCGGTTGAATCACGCCTCCAATAGTGCAACCTCCAAATAACACACTCTCTCTCTCTCTCCCTCTCTCCCTCTCTCTTGCACACATACACACACATACACTTCTGGCTGCTCCAGGTGCCAGGGTGTGAAGGGATCAGCCAATCCCAGCACTCGTCTGAAGCTGGATGGTGGCCATCGTGTTATTAAAAGCTACGGGTGAGCTTTGCTGCTTGCCTCTCCCCTGCACTCCAAACACACTTTCTGTAGACAACCCTCAGAAAAAAATGACTTATTAAACAAAACAAGGTTGAGTTCAGTGTACCCAGAGGGAAAAAACTAATTTTGAGTTTTCTGTTGGTTGGTTGTTTATTAAGCAAAAGCACCGAATCACTTTTAGCATCCATTTGCATTGGTTGATAAGGAATCAATTTATGGGTGGGCATACAGCTCATCATTTCATGATTGATGTCTCCATCTCACTGCTCTCTGTGTTCAATGATAATTCTCAGTGATATTATTTCCATAAACATCATTATCAGATAGATGCATATCTCCTCACTCAGGACTACTGGGAGAGCTGAAGTGCCTTTGATGAGATGAGATCATATTTTAGAGGGAGCTGGCTGCTCTTTGCCTGTAGCCAAAAACAGCCTAATTGTGTTTTGTCCCATATGTGAATTATTATTAACGGCGATTCATTTACTACACTTCCTTTGCCAATTTCCTAAATTAAAAAAATACCATGTTGAGATTTACAGCGCGCGCCCCCCCCTCTTGCCATTGCCGGCTTCCAGCATCACCATGGCAACTTCCAATCAACAAGGATGGTAGAGCCTGCCGGCCGTGTGTTTGGCGCGAGGCTCTGAGAGGCGCAGGTGGAGCACATATGGAACAATGGCCCTGCAAAAAAAGAAAAAAAAGACAAAAAAAAAAAAAGAAAAAGCACCCTACCCGCCTGGATGTGCCAGCAGTGCCCATTTTAATCCCACCGTTACCTTCTAGTGCTCTCTGATGGAGACGTTCTGCTGCAATCAGAGCCTCAGACTTCTGCTGGGCGCATGCCAGGCTTTCCTCCACAATGCCAGACCCGATGCCTGCGCCTTTGTAAAACAATGTCTCCGAGAGTCGTCGATCCTCCATCTCTTGATCATTTAGTGTAATTATCCCTCGCTGTCCTTCAGTGAAACACGAGTGACCTTGGCTGGGCGGGGATGCGGAGACATTTTTCTTGAATTATCATGTTTTTGGTAGTTGTCAGGGGAAACTCTATATATGTCTGATTCGCAGCAAACCGGTTAGATTGAGATTGCACGCATGGTCATACATACATTGAAGCTGCCTGTTAATGACTCCTGTGCCTCATATGGCTAGTAATTGGGCTAGTAATGTTATGGAAATCACTAGCACGTGCAGTAAATAAATCAATCATCCAAGGGGCCTTATCTATCACTGCACATTTAAGCAGTCAGCTCCTATGTAGGTTAATTAAAGCACAATGGCCGAGGAGAGGACCTGGCACCCGTCCTGCTTATGTTTAAGCCTTCTTCTCTGGGCCCGCTGGGCTGGAGCTTTCTGCAGCCAGATGAAATTTGCCCATTTTATCCACCCCCATCCCGCGGTGAATAAGTAAATCATCTGTAGGGGCCTCCGCTTCGACCCTAAATTCCATGAACAATGGTGTTTGTCCGCAAATACCGCACATAATTGCTGGATATCCTTCAAAGCAAAATCGTGTTTCTTTGCACTTATCTAGGGGCATATAGCGCAGATTTTTGTGACTCACTTCATCTGGTTTTTGGAACAAATCAATTAAGACGTTGTGCCACATCCAGCATGGATACCGGGTAAAAGAGTGTGATTTGCTTTTATGCTTGGTCTGAGCTCCGAGATAAGAGTTAATGGCAGCGACTTGTTTGGAGGAGGAGGGGGGTTTGGGGGGTGGTAATGCAGAGGTGTCAAAGTTCAGACAAAGGTGTGTATCGGAGAGAAGCTGTCCTTGCGTGTTTATCATTTAAGAGAGGACGTTAGAGCCGGGAGTCTGTCAAACCTCCCAAAACACAGGAGGATCCCTCTCAGGCCTCTCAGCTCCGACCTCCTGACGACAGACGCGAAACACGCAAACCGATCCCGTGTCACCCCCCCCTCCTCCTCTTCAGAAACGTTCGATAAATACGACAGTCGAGGCATTTGCGTGCATTGTGGATTCAAAAGGGTTTCGTGTAAACAGTAGCGTCATCCCAATCTCCCCTCGCACCCTGGGAGGATCAGAGCGGAGGCACCAGGCCGATACAACTCCTCGTGGCCCTCGGCTGTCACTGATAACAACTGTATCTCATTATCCTCCTTGTGGGGGCCACAGAGGTAGCATCGGCCGTAAACACCATCCTCCTATCCCTCCACAATAGGCCGTGCACCAACAAAAGACGCTCTCGAAAGCTTGAACCCAAGCCAACAGCTCTATTCGCGTTGCCTTGCATGGCAGATGTCTCAGGGAGCCTATGGAAGGTTGCAGATCTACTGTACTCACACCAAGTCCCTATCTCGCTGCATCCATGCCTGTGTGAAGAGCAGCGAGTATTTTTCACCGTGCCTGCGTAGGTTTTGGTATGTTTTCATATCGATTTGGTCAGTTCATTTTATCAGCTCATCTTATCGTATCATATTTGTGTAGGAGGAAACAAGAGAGAGTTCAAGAGCTCAATAAAACCCTGGGCTTTGGCAAGAAAATCAATATGACATTTAGCACACGATATTTGTGTTTTGGCAAACTTGTACACCTCTGCAAGTGCATCCAGGGTGTTCTGTCGACCTAGACATCTCTTATCAGTATATACCACTATCACTCTCTTCCTTACTTATCTTTCTATCTGTGGCTCTTTTGTATTTATTTTCCTTGCACTTTGCTCCTGCATGATCATTCTGTGGTCACAGGATTACTGTAAGGACACGAAGCCTCTGACCTTTAAATGCCTTTTTTTTTTTTTACATGCAATAGTTTTGGTGATTATTATAGGAACTGAACCTAAATTTACTCCTGCACTCTTTGCAAGGTGTTGTCACATGAGAGTATCAGCTAAATGCCTAAATGGCACAGTAACTGCTATATTTTTTCAACCTTGCAAATGCGGGTTTGACTGATACTATTTCCATTTTTTTTTAACCTGAAATTACCGATATTTTGTGGCGAGAGTCAATAGCTCAAGAAAACTACTACTAGAATAAATCTCTTTTTAAAGAAATATTTGAATCAACATGAACAAAGAGAATATTGCAATTGCAAAGTAAACAGATGAGAGAGATTTTGTCAAACAACGTTAAAAATCTAAAAATAAATAAATAAATAAATAAATAAACGGGGCTATGGAATAAGCTCTTTCATGTAGCAGGAAGAAACCACGGACATGCCAATATGTGATATTCTAAAAAAAGAGAGATAGTGGTGCAATATATCAGTGTTTGTGTGTATGTGTGTGTGCATGTGTAAGTTCAAGTTCAGATTTATTAAGAGCCCAAAATCACTGTGTAAGTGCTGTTTGCCTGCATCTTTATGTAATTCTTAAAATATAGAATTAAAAAAAACAGAATCTAAATGAACCAAGTAACCCCTGGAAAAAAAGACAGATTTTTTTTTTGCCTGTCATATCAAGAGCATTAACTCCTGAACCACAAAACATTAGCATCACTTATTGTGTAGCAACAGAGTATTCATGCTTCCTACAGTGTGTGTGTGTGTGTGTGTGTGTGTGTGTGTTACCACAGTAATCACTGAGGAGAATACACAGTCGAGAGATGTATATTAACAGGCAGAATTGTTTTTATCAAATTCAGAAAACAATAACCTCATAATTAGCACACATTCAAACATCTCCATCAGCAACCTGAACCATTATTGAAAAACGAACAAATCAATCATTACTGAGTCTGAGTCTGGCACTCCTGCTCTTATTAGAAAATCATATAGATTAAATGTTAATCATAGCTAACTCTATACCAGTGGGCTTCTGCCAAGATGACAGATGGACAATTAATGAGAATAACGAGGGGATCTTAGTCTATACACGAATATGGAGATGCAGCAACAAGCACAACACCA
>OMKZ01020224.1:4503-18446 GCA_900302535.1 Neoniphon sammara | reverse complement strand
TGCAGAGACCCCGGCTGCAGATTGGCAGGTGTGTCTGTCAGGTTGTTAAAGATATGATGCTCATGAGCACAGCCTGCTCCTGAATTCATTAACCTACATTTGAAGGATAATTCAGGGACCAGTCGCCAGCCATATGTGCTCTGATTGCTGGTTGCTTTCCCACCATAGGGATTTAGAGCAAGACGACGGGCTGTGTAATAACATATGCAGATGGCCTCTGGTGTTTCTTCATTCTCACTACTAGTCTTATCCCCCACTCATCTGGGAACGCTAAACTCATGTTGCGCTCTTAAGATGCTGGGGTTATTTCATCTGCAATATGAATTTAAATCATATAAGATACTAGCAATTCAAATGTCGCTTCCAATTATAAAGCAAATCTCAGATTCCCCTACAGTTCATGCCTATTATGCTGTTATGTAATAGCAGTAAAAATTCATTGCTAATCTACTTGATCTGCATAATGCAAAAAGATAATAGTGCAAGGGTAATAGTTTTCGGAGGTGAATCTCCTGTGTTTCGTCACATTTTATTCCATCTGAGTAGACTACATCCTGGTGTAATATTGCTTTCCCCTCTCTACTTGTAAATACAGCACCTGAGGAGTAGTAGAGGCTGTGTCAGCTAAAACACTTATGGACCTGAGGGCAATACTCCAGCAGCACACACCTTATATGTTGCCATGGACCTTTAGCCAACTGAATGACTTGGTAGAGGTGTGTTTTACAACCTGGAAACGCAAAAGAGATGACATTCCTATCAGTTGCTTTGCATTAACATTTGCCTACATTGTCTGGATAAATGCAGTGTCAGGTTATGTTATGGTCTATTACCCACTGCTCTGAGTGCCGTTGCAGGGATTGCTGCTGATGCTGGCAGTGCAGTGTTGGGGATTGGTGCTGGCACACGGGCAGCGGAGTTTGCCAGCTCTTTCTCTTACCACTCCGCAAGTGGGTCCTAGGGCTGCGAGGAGCCAGAGGAGGGATGGAGGAGAGACGGAGCGCAGTCAGCTGGGGCAAAGGGAGGCTGTCTGTACTCTGACGCTTCCAACACGTTTCAAATTAACCCTGCTCTGCACCCAGATCTGCCCTCGTCGCCTGCAGCCAGAGCAGAGCAGCGCCATACACTAGGGGTACGGATCCGCTATCCATCTCCACCATCCATCTTCACTATAGCCTGGAACAAAGACCACATGGTGACTGTGAGCAAGCAAACTGCAAAAAATAAAAAAAGATCATACATCTAAATGGTTATTGTTCATAAATTCTTACATAACCTACCTCAAACTATATTATAAATCTACATACAGAGGTAAGGGTAAAAAACATAAATTAAACCACAGTGGTTTGCAGAGTAGCGATGGCTAGTTGTAAAAGCATAATCCATGTCAGACAGGGCTGTGAATTTTGACCAAAAAATCCTACTTTTTTGTTGATATGTATTTTGGGGGATTAGTGTAATATTAATCCCCCCAAGAGGAGATGTTGACATCAAAGTTAGAGTTGTTCAGTAGTTCCCTCTGTATTCGAGGACAGGATGTGGGAGTTTTCACGGCTAAGGTGAAAAGAAAGGTTCAATTTTTACACTCAGATAGGTTAAGTTGAATTAGGACAAGACAAGAGAAGACAAGACAAGATAAGATATAAGCTGATAACATACTTCTGTGACGATACAGATAACAGGAAGACACACAAATGCGATTCAAGGTAACGAGCCGACGTGCACACCCCCGAATTCCACACTACATGTTGAGTGTATCTCTGGTTTCATGCATCAAACAAATACTGACTGGTTGAGCAGGGAAGGATTTCCTGTAGCACAGCATCAGCACAGCATGCACAACTAAATTCTGCTTCAAGGCATCTAATAACAAGCTGTTGTCATCCTGTGCTGGATCTATTTCTCTACACCAAACACTACAATGCAACATGCAACTTCACAAGATCATCTCTCTTTTTGTTTATGTTCTATTTTCAGATTTTTCTGTATATTTTTGGTTTGGTAAAAGCCACACTGCCATCTAGTTCACAGACAGCCACAGTATGCTATTGCACCTATGTGCTTGAGGCCTCTGCACATTCACAGTCCATGTTGCCTTGACGACAGCACCAGAGGAAAAACACGGTATGGGGTATATTCTTCCCCTCCTTGGAGAGGCAAAGCCACATATATTCAATTCTTGAAATAAAACCAAACCTCTATTTTTGCCCTGCTAGCAGGCAGGGCTTAAGAATGGCTGTGTCAATCTGTTCGTCCGTCCGTCTGACCAACATTAAACTCCACGAATTCCACAAAATTTGTTGAACACATTCATGCTCCCCAGAGGATGAACCCTTGGATTTGGGTAATCTCGTGGCCTTTCCTCTTGCACCATCATCAGGCAAAAATGACTTGAGGATAAACCTTGCTGGTGACTTTTCCTCCACCACAAGTGTTTGGACAAAATGTCAAATTTGATACTTCAATATCTATTGGGAAAATGTTTATGAAAGCTGGGTAAGCACATTCATGCTACCCGGAGCATGCTGTTTATTTTAGTGACTTCATAACCTTTCAGTACTGTTCTCAAGCCAAAATGTTAACTTGTTTTCAAAATATCACAAAATGTAATTAGTGGATTGGCATATTTGGTGAGTGTATTTATTATAGGTGTGTACAAACGTCCATGATCTCAAATTGCAGTTTTGTCTTCCATCTCGATGTCACCATGACCTTTCTTCTAGCACCACCATTAGGCCGCAACGCCAAATTGATATTTTAAAGTCTGTTGAGTGAATTGCCATGACATTTGACCTAGGGCATGCACCCTGTCAACTTTGCTGACCTTTCCTCTAGCACCACCCTCAGGTCAAACATTTGACTCAGTGCAATATATCTTTAAATATAGTGAGTGGATTGCTGTGCAGTTTGCTGGTTGGAGCTATGCTTCCCAGAGAATGAGCCCTATTGATTTTGGTGAGCCCATGCCCCTGTCCACCTCTGCATGTAATTAAACTCTAAAATGAAATTATGTAACGACATTCATTCTCCCACAAAGAGGAATCCTAACACACTCCTCATTTTATTCACTCATTTTTTTCACTGCATAACATTTCCTCCAGCACCTTCTTCAACCAAATATACATACCACCTTCTAAAAACAGCTTGCCTTCTCCTATCATACACCACACCAGCAGGTTTTAATTTTTGATATCCTGCGTTGTTGATGCTATCAACTGCTGTTGCCATTGTCAACAGACTGTTAAATAGTAAAAACAAATAATTAATAGTTGCATTGTACACCGCAAGTTCCCAGACGGCATGTATCTCTGCACAATGTTCTGTAACTCTGAAATATTTCAGCACTATACTTTTTCTGACTCTGCTTCTTCTTTCCCTTAACTAATTAAGGGTGGATAAACAAGTGCAAAGCAGTGCAACCTGACCCAAAAGCTATGTCAGAACATTGCTATCTAAAATGTAGTTAAACAGTAAAGGATCTTTGACTGAAATAACCTTGACCCCAACCACTGAACAGTGAGTTTGTATACAAGAGTGCAAAGAGTACACAAGAGGTATACATGAGAGCAAGGCTATGCATGAAGACGGAGGGAGGGAAGGGTGGTAAAATCCAGGCAAAGATATAAATGTAGAATGAACCAGTCAACCGTTCTGACTCCATGTGTTCCCCCCCATCTTCCCACCTCCCCCCATGCGTTTCATCTTCTCCCCTGCTTTCTGATCCCCATCACTCCTCCTCTCCTCTGCCTTCCCCTTTTTTCTCTCTCTCTCTCTCTCTCTCCCTCTCTTTCTTTCTCCCCTCCCTTCCCCTTCTGTCTGCTCCCTGCCTCCTGGAGTCTCACCAATCCCCAGTGTTGTTTCACACCAGACTGTGTAGAAAAGACTAAAAATATATGTGTTTGGTCCTGACTGTCCCAAAAGGCAACTTTATGGAGAACAAAGGAGATAGCGGGGCGGCTCAAATAACTCAGGGAGCGAGAGAGGATGCTGCTGCTGGGGCTCTGTTGCCCCGCTGAAGAACATTATTACTGGATTATTGATTTACAGCACAGAATGGATGGAACATAAGTAGGGTTAAGCTCATTAATCCCACTCTCCCGCCTCTTTATGAAAATGGACTTGTTATCAGTGATTATTTTAATGGATTGTTATGATCGAAGACTTACTGGACGTGGGCTGCTACAGCAATAACACAGAGTGGGGGGACAGGACGGGGCGAGCTTTGGAGAAGTGCAGATAGGGTGTGAGAGGCAGGACTGAGGCTAAGAACAGATATCTGTAAAAATGAATCCGCCAAAATAAAAAGCCCAAAACACAGTCAGTGGAACAGCTGACATTCTGGTGACATTTGGTGCGTCGGTGGCATTTTGCAGGAAATATGAGCAGGTAGCAGAGCTCACATCACTTCTAGCGATGAGATGAGCCCAGTGTCACCAAACCACACGTCTTCTGAAATATTCAGGATGCCAGACTATCGCACACATGCACACAAATAGTCATTAACATACCTGAAATGGAATGGCTTTTATCTCATTGCGTTTTGAGTGTGGGGTGAAATCACTGTCATTATCCATCGTCTTGTTTTCATCTTCCACCTATATGACTCTTTCATTTATGACACTCAATGATCTATTTAATTTACAGTAATGAAGACTGTAAGGCGCCCTTACTCCAATCCAGTCCTTCCCACTCTTCCTGCGCCCCCCCCTCCCTCTCTCTCTCTCTCTCTCTCCTCTCTCTGTCTCCTCTCCTGGTTCCCTGTACATCCATCAGGGAGTGCTCCAATGGAGCGCGGCGGGCCTGACGATTGTCCTCATAAATTGTGTGTGTGTCGGGGTGCAGAGGGGCTAAGTGAGCAGTAAATAACAAAGGGTCCTGCCGCCATCCGCTCACCATTGCCACGTTTCCGGCCACGCAAGATTACCCAGGATGCCCCTGGAGGGGTGTCCTCTTCCTCTGTGTGATGAATGGACAAGACGAGGGAGGAACACGCCTCCACCACCCAGCGTCTGACATAGAAAAGGTGAGGTCCTGGAACCCTGCCGATTTAAATTGATGAGTGTCTTTATTTCTCTGTAAAAAGAAGCTGTTTGTCTCCCTCCTTCTGTAATAACAGATCGCTCACCAGATATCTTTAACTGCCTCCATTCTTCATTGTCACTCCCCTTTCTCTCTGTCCCACTCTCTTGCTCTTGCTCTCCTGTGCCCTTTTCGATTTCTTTCCTTCGCCTATTCTCTGTGTCTCTATTGACTGCGCATCCATAACTGCCTCTGGACACTTATTTCTATTCTGTGTTCCAATGCTTTTCTGCATCTCCGTACTTCTTTCCCTCCCTACCCTCTCCGGTGAACTTCTGCCTCTGTAATGGTTGAAAAGGCAATCGAAAAGGCCATCAAAACTGTGAGTACCTCTCACCGTTTTCTGATTCGCCGCACATTATTCTGCAGGTCATGGACGTCTTTTCCCATTCTGCACAACTTTGATTGAGATAACTCTATCTCTCTTGTTCCATTTTTGTGTATTTGTTTTCTCATCCAGCGCTCTGAAACCATATTTTACACCAAGTAATAACAGGTGCATTTATAACTGTCAGCTGACTCATTCTGGCAGCTGAGTCTTCTTTTTGTCGTCTCGCCTTGCTCCCCCCCCCTCTATTTATCGCATTCTACCTTTCACCCTCATTCTGAATCTCAGTCCAGCTCCATCTGTCTTGGTCACTCTCTCCTGTCCCTTTGTTCACATTCAGAAAACTCTGTTGAGATTTACACCTGGTAAACGAAATCCCTGTCCTCAAGAACACCTGCTTTTGTTTTCATCTCGCATGTCACCGCTAATGCAGATTGTGATAAGTTTATCCTTAGTTGTGTGAGTTCTGTAAGTGCTGCTCTAAATAGCTGAATGACATGTGCCTGGCATGTGAAAAAAGATAGTGAATGTAATATTACGTGTTCAGATAGTTGGGCTTGACACCATAGCTGTCTTCATGCACTATGAGTGTCTCAGTCTCCAGGCTAAGGGGAGTTTTCTTTCCGCTCCAAACGCTGACAGCCATAAGAAAGAAGATGAATAGGTTCAAAATGGAATGTTCAGCCGGTTTGCTGAGATATTCTTAAAATAGCTTTTTGTAAGGCCTGAGTTATAGGTATCCTTGTTACATGTCGCCGTCTTCTCCTTTTGGTTTTGTATGGGAGAGAACGTCGTGTCAAACTGCATACCGGAAACATTAAACTGTCAAATTTTGGCATTGAGTTTGACGTGATGTTCTCTCCCATACAAAACAGAAAGAGAGAACGCCACTCATCACGGCATTTGGCCAAGTGAAACAGGATTATTTTCCCCTCTCCCACACCTACTTGGCAACATGATACAAAATGATGAGGATGAGAGAGATACAGTGTTTCCTACCTCTATATCATTGAACAGGGCTAAAATATCTATAGATTCCATATATAAGCGCTACATATTGCATTTGGATCGATAAAGTATTTAATAGTTTGACGTGTAACCTTTTTAAGAATATCGATTTGCGCAGTGTTCTGCATGAGGGCTCAATTTGGAGAGTATTGACTGTGGTGTTGTTGTGATATGGAGAGCGAGGGCCTCAGGCTCCGGGTAGACGCTCTCAACGCCACAGTTATTGACCCTCTTGACCTTGTGTCTGCAAAGACAGGTACACACTCTTCTGTGCAGTCCTGGTGTATTGCATAAACAGTGCAGTGATACCTATAAAACAAAAATCTTATTTCACTTCTGCAACATACTTTGTTCGGACTCTGCAGCCAAATGAAACCACAAAACATTTACTTTCATGACGCAGAGATGACCAGGTGGACTGGGAGGGCCGAGCGAGCAATATCATATCTCTTCAAGTCTCTTATCCCCTATCGTCCCATCTCTCGCTCTGTCCGTCAGCCTTCACGTTCTCCCTCACCCCTCCCACTGCTGAGCTGGGCATCAGTGCAGAGGTAAGCAGCCTCCCTAGGCTAGAGGTGACCCCCTGGACCCTATTAAGAGCGTACACACTCTCACTGGCCAAAACACACTCCCTAAATGAACTCTTCTCTCCCCCTCAGCCACCTTCATTGCCAGGCCCCACTGCTGGGTGAATTAGATTGCAGGCTTTTTAATACGCTTCTTAATGGTTTATAAATTGCACGTAATGATTCCTCCTTTCCTCTCGCTCGTGGTGCTTTTTATGGCCCCCCAGCTTTTCGAGGGAGTGGGCGGGATTTAATATATGGCGGAGGAGGCAGAATGAGGAGGTGAAACTAGACCTGGTCGGCCCTCTGCCTGCCCTTAACGCTTCCCCTGGCTACAGAGAAGGGAGTCTTAGACCTGACACAGATACTATCCGGCTGTAGCATATCACAGCTGGGACGTGACAATATTGCATGACAAAATGCTCACCGGAGAAGAGCAAATAATCACAAGTTGTGTTTTGCAGGTAGGGCAGAGAGAGTGGTGAGAGAGGTGATTTGTGGAAGAGACCGTATCTTAGGGAAAGATGGTAGTACACACATCCCAATCAGGTGTAGGACAGGACCAGAATATAATAAAGAAAGAGCAGTGCACTCAAAAGATTTTCCCTGAATACATGTTAATAAATTTTTACACTTTGGGAGCACAGAGCAGACTCAACACCCCATGTGGAAGCCTGAATTAAGTCCTCAGTTGGCATAAACACACCTCGCTTTCTGCATCTCCTCCTCAAAACCAGCAAAGCTGAACTTCTTCACATCCTGAGGAGGGACAGTGGATCCACTCCGGCTTCATTTCTTCTCAATTTAGCATTTTCCCTGCAATTCACCGTTTTTTTCCTTTTGCAGCTTTTGAAAGGTCACTATCCTGTTAGGATCTCTGGACCTCCAGAAGAATGATGACATATGCATCTACAACTCACGAGCTTGAGAAGATGAGAAACATTAAAAAAGGGCAATGCCAAATGCAATATATCAATGATTGCAGAACAGCTTTGGCAGCTGCGTGGTGCACCAAAACAGAAGATAGGTACACTGTACATTCTTGGTGTGTAGGTAGCAATACATTTAAATTTATTAAAATATGTATTACATTTATTAAAATAGACAACCCTGTCTAATTATTAAATCACCCATACACTCATTTTCCTTTCCTAGCAAGCACTGCACCTCCCATGCTGTCTAGAGACTGGTAATTAGAGCAGTGTGGGAGGTTTTCAGTTCCTGTTGCAGCACAATATGAACAGCGCCAGCACAAACCCAGTGCCTTACTTGATGGTTCGTTGGCACTAAGTGAAATTCCAATTAACTGACCCAAATGTCTGCAGGGACCATTTGTCGGAGCGTGTGGTATGAATGCAATTATGGGTGCACAGTTGTCTAGCTGGTTTTGTAGAGCCTTACCTTTCTTTTCTCCCTGTTCACACTGTTGAAAAGCATAAAATGTGCTGCAATTACACTTGCCCCAAAATGTCCTTTGTGTGTGAGCGAGTTTCTAAGGGTCCACCGGCCAGCAGGACCGAGAAGGTAACATTGTGGGAACATTTACATTGTGTGCAGTGAAGCCTCGAGCCGCCGTGGAGATGCTCAGCTAGACTCCCTGCAACACAGTCACTGTCATAGCGATAACAATGACATCTGCCCACCTAATAGTCTCTTAGGAGGCAAGGCACCATGGGAAGTGATGAAAAAAAATCCCTGCTACCCACCTTCTCTATCCTACTGAGAACAGGTGGAGAAGCAATGCTCTGTAACTGCCCCATGCTGTGCTTTAAAGAACGAATCAAACACTTTACTTTGTCAAAGAGGGACTCAGCTTCCTGCCCTAGTTTCCCCAGCTCTCTGTGAATCTTCAGCTATTCCCTCTGCTGCCTCCAGACCTTTGGTGAGACGGGAACAGCTCCAGAGACTGTGATTTGTCTATATAAATAAATACCTCTGTGTTTAAATACCCTGCTGGATGCCTGATGAAGTTAAAAACCATTTGAATCAGAGTCTCATATTTTGCTGGTTCCAAGTCGACAGCATGTGGCAGAAACTTGCACAAGTCAGGGAGGAGGAGGAGAAAGAGGGGAGAGGAATAGAGAGGGAGAAAGTGATGATAACAGAGGATGTGGTTTCCTCAGGGCAGACAGAATGGAGAAAGGTTAAGGAAAACAAGAAAGAGGTAAACACGCACACACAGAGACGCACGCGTGCATACACACACACACACACACGCACACACACAAAGAGATAAGGAGAGGTGGAAGAAAATGCTGAGCCATGGTCCCTCTCTGGGTAGGCAAAAACAGAACATTGATTCTGAGAGAGCCACAAATGAAAAATCCATGGGGGTAAGGAGCTCTTCGGCCCTGCGGCAGGGACAGGGCACAGGCGGTCAAGCTCTCGTATCACCCGGCTGAGGCACAACTGACACCAGGCCCGGACCTCCCACTGGGTGACAGTGGGTAGTGCTGGATCAACGGGACAGGGGCCAAAAACAACCTAACCAGCAGGGAAGTTCACTGAGAACACGCCTGAAAGAAGAACATTTACTTTTCAGCTTAACAAAAAAAAAAAAAATTACATTGAGCTTGCCTTTTGGCTGGAATGAAACCAGATTGATCGTAAGATATGAGCAAAATACAACTGGTTTCATAAGGAAACTTTGGGTTGGCTATTTCCGTCCGATTTTCCTGGCATTTTGATCCCGCTAATCCCCCAAACCCACAAACTGGACCTGACCATTGTGCCAGCTTGGTTCTAAAATTCAAGGAAACATGGCAGATTACAGATCAACAATGAGAATTAGTTCATGCCACTCCCTCAAACTGCAAACAGTAGATAAAGACCAAAGCTCCAGCCTTGGGTTTCTATCTATGGTTCCATTTGAACTCCCTCCGCTAAAACTAGGGGACAGGATTCAGACTGGGGGAGGGAGGTCCTTTTTTTTTTCTTCATTACCCCCCTCTGACAGTACATGTACGCACCACAGAGGCACTAATCTGTACCTCTGATATGCTAATCCCCATCTCCCCCTCCCACCTCCCCTCTCCTTTCAGATGGAAGCCCCACCTAAATGCAGAGAGGGAAGGCGAGGGGAAGTCATTAAAGCATGCCCTGCAGGAGTCTGCCTGGGCCTGGGCTGGATGAGATGGGACGACGCCACTTTGGGTGTGTGCGCGCTGGGGGAAGAGAAGGCGTCTCTGGGGAGAGGTAGACTGGTTTAGTCACTGGCTCTTCTCTGGTTCCCCCTGGGCTAGTCCCGGTCCCCAGCAGGACAGGATAACAATCAGACATGTGGGATGTGGTGCAGGAAAAATGCTGTAGTGCCCGTGGTGGTGGTTTTGTTTGTGTGTGTGTGTGTGTGTGTGTGTGTGTGGATTTGGGAGATTAAAGGTGACAGTAGTCGCTCTGCTTAGACCTGCTCACCTGCCACAATCTGTCAGTAACCAAAGCTGTTCAGTGAAGCGTACTGCACCTGTCATCAGTGAGTGTGTGTCCAATTGTGTGCATGCGTGCATATTTTGTGTATGTGTGTGTGTGTGTGTGTTGCTCTTCCTATAATTGTACTTGCCTTTGTACCAATATATCTATTTTTTCAAGAGATATGCATGTGATGTTTCCTATATGCAGCTTTTAGAAATGCAATCTTCCATCTGCTGTGTGGTTTTATGTAATATTGCAGCAGCAGCAATTGTGCGCTTAGAGTGTGTGAAATCTAGCATTATCATTTCAATTGATGTTGTGTTTTGTGGCACTTCAAAACCTACAGATTAACATACTTCTGAAAAACATGTTCTCTCTCCCTCTCTCTCTCTCTCACTGTGTGTGTGTGTGTTTCTGAGTGCATGCAGGCTTTTGTGTTCATATTTATATGGAAGAGAGAGAACAATTGACATTATTTGCTACACTTTCTCCTTCCAACTTCAAAACCTGCAGATTAATACATGTAAAATTATGCAACATAAATACACAATATGTTTGTTTTATTGTGATGGAGAGAAACCAAAAGAGGGAGGAAAATAGAGACAGACAGCATTTTTCTGCCTGAAGCACCTTAACTCATCATATATGTCTCCCATCAAAAGCTATGAGCTGTTTAATAGTTTGAATATAACCTCATCATTTGTCACAGGCAATAATCACATTGTTACTCAGCTTTAATGGAGATCTGCAAAACCATAGTGTGAAATCATACAGATGTCTGTATGTGTGTGTGTGTGTGTGTGTGTGTGTGTGTGTATTCCTAATGTTGTGGGGACCTAAATCTGTGCATGCGCACGCGTGCATGCGTGTGTGCGTGTGTGCGTGTGTGTGTGTGTGCATGTATGGGTGGTTGGATTTCTACAAGATTTCTGCTCATCCCTTATTAAAGTTAGATATCAAGCCAACTTAGTGCCAAAGAGTTTTTTTGTTTTTGTTTTTGTTTTTTTTTGGTCACAATCTAAATGCTGTATCTCCTTTTAAAAATTTGGGGTTTTTTTTTGGAATACAGCCACTGTTTCTGACAATGTTAATCTAAGAGAGAATCATTGCAAATTCAAAACTGCAGTCCTGGAGAAAAAAAAGAAGAAGTTGATGAAAGCAATGCAATCCATTCTAATGAGCTAACAGGAGATGAACATTACATTTATATGCCCACTGCATTCAAATCCGTACCTCATAACTGCATTCGTTGTAAATAAATATGAGCAATCAGCTAAGAACGGCAATAAAGAGCCCATAAAGAGCTGCAAACAGTGAGCTGGGAGGAAATTGCATTGCTATGCATGCAGACAGACAGACACAGAGAAAGAGAGAAAGAGGGAGGGAGGGAGTGGGAGACAAGCAGACAAAAATACAAAAAGAAAAGCGCTTCTTTGCCTTTTCTTTGACCTCTGTATCAAAAGTCTATGAGGAAGGTCAGGGGAAAATAAAAAGGTCATGATATTTAGACCATTTGAGCTCAACCACAGAAACAGAGAGGCAACAACAGACAGCGGCAGCGGTTCCAGAGACGGGGAGAAAGGGAGTCGGAGGGAGGTTAAAAAGGAGCGCTGTATCCTCCGCTCCCTCAGCCCTGCGGCGTGGGGTCACCTCAGAGACTGGAGACTGAATTACCCAGCAGCCCCGGCCGCTCGCAGGATCAGGCAGACAAGGGGAGAGGACGAAAGGAGTTAATGAAGGGAAGAGACAGTTCGGGTCCCCTGGGGGCCTCCAGGCACCCGCCAGGCAAGCTCCCGCCACCCAGCCTGCTCTGATTGGCTAATTATCACCATAGATTTAGCCCACGGTCAAATCACTGATTGATTGGATTGTGTAAAATCTGTCTTTGGTCTCTCTCTTTCTCTTGTCTCTTTTTCGCCCTCTCTCTGGAAACACTTGGTCACTTGTGTCCCACTATGGGGACCCACACTGCAGAACATAAAGGCAGCGCAGTGGCAGCGGGTGACCAGTCCTTCTGAACGATGTTGACACACGGCGGCAACTGCGGTGGTTTCTTGTCTCAGCGGACACATAATTAATTTGTTAAGTGCTCAAAAGAAATAATTTGAATCCACAGATAATTACTAATTACAGCCTAATACTTGGCAGAACATTTTTCAAATGGGAGCGAGGGGAGAAAGGCCATGGTCTCACTCATATTGGGCCAGCATAATTCCAGTAATAGATGTTATTTGCCATTACCATGGAGGCCAGGGGTGTGATTAAATAAGTGTTGCTATGCTTGCTTATATTCATTCATCAGCGATTAAGTAGCTCCTGGTCCGGTAGGAATCTCATGCCAGGTTCATTAGACTTTACTTTGAAGGCTAAATGGGAATTAATGCTGTGTAGCTTATGACTGTTAGTATTAGTCATGACTGTTAATATGACTGTTCTATCACTGCACAATCCCTTTTCTTTGCCACACATGGGTACGTGTTTGATATCGCTAAGTCGCTAAGCAATGTTTCCAGTTCTCTTGTTAGTATTCTCTCCTTGTTAGCATTAAAAAATCATTAAATCTTGATGATTTGGAAGTGTGTTGACAGTGAAGATGGGAAAAAACATACAAGTCAACATAGTTAACATAATGACAGGCTGATGAAAACAAAAATTAGAAATTTAAATTTGGTTTACCCACAGTCTAATGATGCATTTTTTTGAATGGGAATCTACAAACATGTACCCCACTGGAGCAACTAGTTGTTTCCCTGTTTTGTTCAATATTGTAGTGTGTGTGAGTATTCTTCTCTGGAGTAGCCTGTCTTTTGTTTACTCATCATCCTCTACATTTTTGTGTGATTAGTTCAAACTGAGTCCAGCAGAGACATTTGGGTGAGTAAAACATCATCTTTATTTCAGGAGATGAAAAAGCAGTGAAAACAGGCCAAGCACATGTTGCTTCTAAATGCCTGCATGCAGGTACGTCTCGCCATTTTTCTGTCCTTTTCAATTTTCCTCATTTTGCATTCACAAAACCCCAGCTGAGCTCTTTATTGGGAAGTAGAACCATTACTCCCACTCTTAGAAAGCCTAGATTATCAAGAAAAAAAGTGGAAGAGAAGAGAAGAGAGAGAGAGAGAGGAGAAATTTCCCCACAGAGTAGATTTAGCTCCATGGTTACAGTCCACACAACTGTTCAGGATGTCTCCTCTATTTTGCTGCAGTGCATCCTGGGACAGGACATCTATAGCAGTCCCGGGAAGCCCCAGGGGAGGCTGGGGGATTAGAGCTGGCCTATCTCTGTAGAGCTGGGAATTAATTAAGTAATTATGGAAGCCAGGCAGGAGGATAAAATATGCATGAGCCCTGATTGGGACGTTTGTGATTGTGTAATCTAATTTCAACCACCGGACCGTCCCTGTCAGGCAGGTAGAACACACCATAGGGCCACACACACACACACACACACACAGAGACACACAGATGCACAACAAACAACAATGCTTTCAGGGTGTAGTACACAAAATATAACTAAATATTACACTCACTATAGACTGGAAGGGTTTTTTGAG